>JAVJIF010003925.1:0-272801 GCA_038442645.1 Agave tequilana | reverse complement strand
TTAAAACCACTTGTAAAGAGCACTAATAAGCTCGATGTTGATAATACCACCGACGATGCAGGCGGTTGGTATATTAATGAGAATCTAGACTTTGAATATTTCTGCGTGTGCATCCGATTCTATACCGTCGATACTACTACCGACGTAGACGATGACATCTGGTCGGCAATGGATGCTTTTGACATCATTGCATGTACCAGTAAAATCATCTTTCGGGACATACCAGGATAATGGCGATGCGCAGGAGTCTATATTCTTGGTTCCGGCAAGACGAAAAGGCCAAAGACCAATACTTTTGGGCGAATCTCGTCTGAACCAATGCCCCGGTGAAGAATCAGAAAGCGAGGAGGAATCCCCTCAGCTCGATCATTATGAATCGAAGGCACTCAGAATGATGAAGCAAATGGGGTACGATATAACCAACAAGCCCGGGTGAACTTCGGCAAAGGAAGGAGGACGCTACTTCGATCCTTTGTGCCAAAAGGGAAGGCCCCCGATTATTATCAATCGACGCGCAGGGGGTTGGGCTATGTATCAACTCCGGTCCATCAGCCTCTGATCCTCAAGAATCGCGAGCAACAATTGCTCTTCAGACACGTCATCATGGGAGTCAGATGTCAGTGTCGGCAACATCTTCAAAGGGCTTTCAGTAAACATGGTTCAACAGGCCATCTGGAAGATGAAGTGAAGAAAATGATCCAACCTGATACAGATCCTTGGATCAAACATATTGAATGCTCTTTGGATATCCGCTTGAACAGCGTGAGCCACCCACAGATGACAAGGTGTGTTCAAGATCAAACCTAGGAGATGAGACCAACCCAAGCCCATCTTCATAAGTGACGGCCTGTCGCCTCCAGAGAAGAAGGATTTAATATCTCTTGTACAAGAGTATATAGATGTCTTCGCCTGGAATTATGAGACATGCCTGGACTTGATCCTCAAGTGGCTATGCATCCCTCAACATCAATCCAACATGAAGCCTGTTAAACAACAGCAGCGACGGTTCCGTCCAGAGATAATGGAGGCAATTCAATCAGAAGTCAGAAAGCTCATCGATTCTGGCTTCATCCGGGAAGAAAACATCCCGACTGGGTAGCCAACATCGTCCCCGTCGCCAAGAAGAACGGGAAGATCCGGATCTGCATCGACTTCCGTGATCTAAACGAGGCCTGCCCCAAAGACGAATTCCCATTGCCAATCACAGATGTCATGATTGACAATACTTGTGGATTCGAGCAAATGTCCTTTATGGACGGATTTCTCAGGATACATCAAATCAAGATGTATCCCGATGACGAAAAGCATACCTCCTTCAGGACTCCTCTAGGGGTATATTGTTACAACCGTCATGCCCTTCGGACTGAAAAATGCAGGGGCAACATACCAAAGGCCATGAACGCCATTTTCCATCAGCAAATGCGGAAAACGGTGGAATGCTATGTCGATGACATCGCGGTGAAGAGTCGCACTAAAGGTGATCACATAGCAGACCTGAAGGTGGTCTTCGACATCATGCGGGCTCATCAATTGAAGATGAACCCCACCAAATCCTTCCTGGGGGTAGCCAGTGGCAAATTCTAGGATTGTTGTGACTTCCCAAGGAATCTATTTGGATCCAGAGAAAGTCCGCGCTATCCAAGAGATGCAACCCCCCAGAAGCCTCAAGGAGCTCAGGGGATTACAAGGACGATTGCGTACATCCGCAGGTTCATATCAAACTTTCGGGAGATGCCAACCCTTCGCCAAGCTGATGAAAAAAGGGTGTTTCATTCATTTGGGACGACGCTTGTCAAAAAGCATTGAGGAGATCAAACAACTACCTCACCCAACCACCAGTCCTTGCAGCTCCGGTGTCCGGAAAGCCTTTCCTGGTGTACGTCCGAGCAATGGATCATTCCTTGGAGCTCTACTAGCTCAAAATGATGAACAAGGACGAGAACAGGCAATCTACTATCTGAGTAGAACAATGATCGGAGCCGAACATCGGTACAACCCGATCGAGAAGGAATTTTGGCACTAGTGTTCGCCATTCAGAAAATGCGACACTATCTGGTAGGCCAGACTATAAATGTCATATCAAAAGTCAACCCTCTGAGGTTACTTATGACAAAGCCTTCTTCACTAAATGGCCGGCTGGCAAAATGGGCTATATTGTTATCCCCATATGAGATGCACTTTTTACCCCAGAAGGCCATTAAAGGACAAGCTGTGGCGGACTTCCTAGCTGAACACCCAGATCCAAGGGCAGCCAAACTCTATGAGGATCTCCCAGATGAGGCCGCCGAAGTCTACCTGACTCAGACATCGTTCGAAAGTCAAGTATGGCAACTTTTCTTCGACGGTGCATCAAGGACAAGCCCGAAGGACACATAGTAGCGGGGTATGAGTAGTACTACTCGTCTCCCCAAAAATTATGTGATTCCCCGACTATCTCGTTAACCGAGCCCTGCTCCAACAATGTGGCGGAATACAACGCTCTTTGATTGGATGCAATTCGCCGATGAGATTGGCGTTAAAATCTCGAGGCTTACGGTGACTCTAAACTCATCGTCAGCCAAGTTCGCGGAGAGTACGAGGCCAGACATGAAGATCTAGGACCCTACTACAACGCGACAATTCACATGGCCGAAAGTTTTCAAACTTCTACATCGACCATGTACCGCGCAGGCAAAATGCACATGCGGATGCACTCGCATCCCTCGCTGCTTCCTTAGCTCTTCCAGCTGGAGCAATGGAGAAAGTATTCGTCTATAGCCACGACCTATACTGTCCAAAATTCCCCTCGGGGACTGTCCAGGGTCAACGGGAGACCATCACAACAAGGAAACACTTGAAGTGTCGACCGCTTCAGGGCTTAAAGACTGGCGATTCCCCTACTTGATTTTGTCTTATACGGCATTCTGCCCGAAGACACCAAGGAGGCGGCCGCCATTCGGAGGAAAGCCCCAAATTCTACTATAATGCGATTTCGCGAACATTGTATCGTCGATCGCATGACTGGATCCTGCTCCGATGCCTCTCATCAAAAGAAGCCCAAGGAGTAGTGAAAGAAGCCCACGATGGTACTTGTGGAGCTCATCAACCTGGCCCGAAATTGGCACATCGACTCCAAAGGATGGGTTACTATTGGCCCAAGATGATTGCCGATGCTGTCGCTTATGCTAAGAGATGTTACCCTGCCAAATACACGGCGATTTCATCCATCAAGCACCAGGGTACCTCCACTCAACGACCTCTACTTGGCCGTTTGAAATGTGGGGGATGGACGTAGTTGGCCCTATCAGCCACCATCATCGAAAGGACATCGGTTCATTCTAGCGATAACCGATTTCTTCTCTAAGTGGGCCGAAGCTATCCCTTTGAAAGAGGTGAAATCTTCTAACGTGATCAAGTTCGTGAAACATCACGTTATTTACCGCTTCGGTGTGCCTCGGCGTATCATCCATGACAATGGACCCCAGTTCATCAGCCAGGCCTTCCAGAGATTCTGCGCGAAGTTCAGAATCCAGAGTGTGTCCTCAACGGCATACTATCCTGCTGCTAACGGTCTTGCAGAAGCCTTCAACAAGACTATTGGCAGCGCTTCTCAAAAGTTCGTCTCGAAAAGTCAACGAGACTGGGACGACAAGCTGGTGAATGCTTATGGGCCTACCGCACAACGGTGGGAACCCCAACTAAAGCCACGCCATTTCCTGGTATACGGATGCGAAGCCGTCCTTCACTGGAAATCCAAATTCCATCTCTTCGCGTCGCCTTGACAGCGGAGATGACAACAGAGGAGAAGCATCGACAGCGACTCCAAGAATTGGAAGCCTTGGACGACAAGCGTCTGCAGGCCCAACAACAAATCGAGCTTTATCAAGCTCGTATCACCAGAGCCTTCAACAAGAAAGTCAAATCGCGAACTTTCAGGAAAGGCGACCTCGTCTTAGCCGTCGAAGACCCATGGTCATGACACACAAGACAAGAAAGGAAAAAGGAAATTCCAACCCAAATGGGAAGGACCGTTTGTGGTAGAGTCAGTCTACTCAAATGGATCGTATCGCCTCATAACCTCAAATGGCGATACACTCATGATGCCAATCAATGGCAAATTCCTGAAGAAATACTATCCCTAGATGGCATCTTCCACCGATCAAGTAAAAATACACCTCTGATCAAAAACATCCACGCCTCCAACGGCTAAGGATAGAGGAAAATGTTGGCTTTTAAGTCCAACATAAGTCTTCGACAACTTATCATGCTGAGGGGAATAGCATGGCTAGCCCAACTCAAACGGTAGTTGGTAAAGGCACCTCAAATCCGTTGATAGCTGAGGGTTTGCTAAAAATCCTGCCGATCAAGTTAAAAAATACACCTCTGATCAAAAACATCCACGCCTCCGACGCTAAGGATAGAGGAAAATGTTGGCTTTTAAGCCCAACATAAGTCCTCGACAACTTATCATGCTAAGGGAATAGCATGGCTAGCCCAACTCAAACGGTAGTTGGTAAAGGCACCTCAAATCCGTTGATAGCTGAGGGTTGCTAAAAATCCTAGGGGACTTGATTCCACTCTTCCTCCAAAAATTCCCTTACCAATTCTCATCCATAGAATGGTAGGACCACAAAATGCAATCATTACTATGTTAACACTATACTCTAGTAATGAATACTCCTCGTCGAGTACAAACCTTGCTTGTTAACTCTGCATAGAGTAACAAACTCTCAAATTGCCAAGTTAACACTATACCTCTGGCACTTCAAATTCTGCTTGTCAATTCTCATCAATAGAATGACAGGTCCTCAAATTGCTCCCATCGCAAGCAAATTCTGTCAAGTTAATATCACACCTCTGACAAACTACTGTTTAAGTTAACATTATACCTCTAAGCGGTACATCGAGTGCCTGTCAAGTTAATATCACACCTCTGACAGTTACCTTTCTTCAGGACTTCCATATCGAAGCTGAAATGGACGATGCCAAGTTAACACTACACTTCTAGCATCCGAGTCATTGCTAAGTTCAACAATACACCTATGGCTATGACCTTTCCTCGACTTCCTTGTCCAAGCCGAGACGGACGATGCCAAGTAACACTACACTTCTAGCATCCGAGTCATTGCTAAGTTCAACAATACACCTATGGCTATGACCTTTCCTCGACTTCTTTAAGCCGAGACGACCAATGCCAAGTTCAACATTACACCTCTAGCATTACTATCACTGTTAAGTTAAACATCACACCTATGACAGTGACACCCTCAGTTTTCCCAATAAAACTGAGATGCTGATGAGTTAGGTTAATATCACACCTCTAACTCACGTCCTTGTCAAGTTAACATTACACTTCTGACAAGGCTACTTCTAAAACCGTTAAGTTAATATCACACCTCTAACGGTAAAAATCTCACTAGATTCCCCACGAGTCTAGTTTCATTTGATATTCTCCCCAACCGAATATCAAATTCATTTTGGAGGCATTGTTGTTACATTACACCGATAAACAATGCTTCCATCAAATCCCCAGCTGATCTTAAATCAAGTTAATCCCAATCCTTGATAAAAGTTCACCTTCTCTGGGGGTACACACTCTACTTGTCACTTTCTTTTATAAAGTGGCGGGTCCACCAAAATCATTCTTTTGCTTCTAAAACAAAACATTCAAGACAACAGAAAGAGGCAAAAAGAAAAGTGTCACTTTTATTCATATCCAAACACATGAAAGTGATACAAAACGCTCTCTTATACAATAAGATTGAGTGTTACAATTAAGGAGTACAAAGAAGTCCCTCTCTCTCTGAGGCCGTACTCACTCCTTGAAGCCGCATCTGATCCTAAGTGCATGATGTCTGAAGAAGTGGCGACTGTTGGAACCGGTTGCACTTTGATGCACGACGCCAACTTCGAAAGCGCCCTAGCTGACTAAGCCAAGAGCAATGGTGTTCTTGAGGTCCGGTGGCAACAGAAGGTCCTGCAACCCTTCGTTCAGGCGCGTCTCTTTCCCTAGCAGACCATCCAACAAACATGGAGTCACTCTGGGGTGAGAGAGGAAGTTTAGGAGTCATCACAAAGGATGCTACCCTCCACTAGGTCCAGCGGCAGCAGAAAGTCCTGCATTCATCACCATCCCTTTCCCCAGCAGGCCATCCAACGGAATGTCCTTGATGTCACTTCTGGGGTAGGGAGAGGAAGAGGATCTCATCCGCCGCCGCAACCGCCGGACCACCCTCGCCGATACTCAGCCTATCCTCTCTGCACCAGATCTGAAGAGAACCTTGGCGAGGGTTGGGTCCTCGTCAGAGATGTAATATACTCTCTTATAGGTGACGAGGACCATAATATATTCTCTCATAGGTGAACGTTGAACGAGTTCGCCGACCGAAGTATTCTTCCAAGGGCCCAGCAAGCCTGCAAGGAACAAAAAGAGAGAATTAGAACAATCTGCAACTTAGTGTAAACAGAGAAAAAACTAAGTCAGCAGAGGCAACGCGGGAATGATCCACGCAGTCAGCCAAACGCGGGAGATGATCCATGCAGTCTGCCAAGACGCAGGAATGACACGCGCAGCAAGCCAAACTGTTGCGTCAGCAGAGACAAACGCGAATCAAAACGCGGTCCCATTCTGTGCCTAGGTCAAAGAGCACAAACGCCGAAAAGGCACAGACGCCGAAAATTGCCATCTCCATGAACAGGAGTTGCAAGGTGCGGGTCTGAAACCTTTTTTGGAATTCGTCCAAGCATTGGCTATGAAACGCGCTAAGGCATTAGCCATAAAACGCGCCAACGCCAAGTGCCAAAGATTCCTGCACGCGCGTCCGGAGAAGTTCAGGTCCATGGTACAAATTCCAGAAGGAGTGCACCAATGCAGACTTCATGAGGGGTTCCAGATGACATGAAGCCAAGGTACAGGCCATAGTAAATCTAAAATGTCATGGTGAAACGAACGGCATACCCGTGGAGACCTCAGTCAAGAGTTGTACTCTCTGCACCAGGACGCAAACGCGGTCACAGGGCAAAGAGATGTTTTCTCCTAAAGAGACCAAACAGGAGCTTAAAAGCCCTGGGTCATCTTCAGAGCCATCCTCATCCATGGAGACAATTGTCTGAGGAAGATGAAGGTTCTCAAAGCGCTCTCTCTTTCAAAAAACAAAGTAGTCCAAAGGCAGGATTGAAGGGAGAAGGGGCGCCCTATTTATAGGCAGCTCCTGATAATAGCGATTAATGCCCCGTAATCTGAACCGCCGGCATTAATAACTGCACAACTGCTGCCAAGATCCAATAAGGCCGGACGCGTGTAATGCTGCTTCGAGAACCGCCGCTGGCGCTGATCTCCAACCGCCCGCACTGGTTTCTCGTTTAAGAGAATCAATACTCAAGCCCAATCATCAGCCGACGCGTGGACAACTGCTTCGGGAAACAAAGCGGAAAATCCGCATCTGATATTTAAAGATCACACCAAATCCCTATGACAGGCTGTATGTACGCCTGGGAGTTTACACCCAGACGCGGATTGAAGAACTATCCACACATCCGCGTCCCAGAAAGATGCCCGCGCGAGTCAAAGTCGCGTCCCCTCAGAGAGCACTTAATCCATTTTTGAATTAAGGGAAAGGCACAAGGCTGCGTCTCCCGCGTCTGCCTGATCCGCTTCCTTCTTCGCAGAAGCAGATCCGCGTTATTCAGAGCCGCGTCTCCCTGAACGAATGCCGCGTCTCATGAAACAATGATGGCCGCGTCTCCCTATGGATTGATGCTGCGTCTTGTCAAAGGACTTAGTCCTGCCTAAGTTCTCATGAACTAAGAACCGCGTCTCACCCTGTGATTGACGCTGCGCTCGGAGGCCACGTTTTCACTCTATGCTGCGTCTATGCTGCGTCTCATCAAGAAGACTTAGAGCCGACGCCGCGTCTCATTGAAAGAACTTAGTCTTACCTAAGTCTAGCATTCACAGCCAGGTGGATTCATCCACAGCAACGCAAAGAAGAAGGGGATAAAAATTTTTCATACTTTTATTTCAAAAATGATAAAAGTAGATACAAACACTCTTGGTGAGCAGAGTGTCCTCTTCTTTACAAAAAAAAAGAGAGGGGAAAAAGAAAAGAAGGCTAAACGTCCTGGCTCGCCAAGGAACGGATTTGTTCCCTGAGATGATGCATCTTGATCTGACGCGCCTTCTCAGCCTCCACCATGGCTTGGACCCGCAGCTCCTCTTCAGATAGGAAGGGTTTTGCAGCCAGCTGCGCTCGCAGAGATTCCACCACCCTGGAAGATTGTAGAGACAGACTCTCTTCAGCTCGCGCCTTAGCAGCTTGTTGCTCCTCAAGCTCCTCTTTGATGGTAACGAGCTTCTTCTCATTGAACGCAAGCACAGCTTCCGCCTTGGCAATGGTGTCCCGAGCCTTGGCAATGGTGTCACGAGCACTGATGATGACTGCTCAGTGCTCTGCATGGTAAGCTCGGATTCCCTTGATTGGCAGTTAGTTTTTGACATTCAGCCTGGGAATATTCAAGGCTGCGGGCCTCTGCAGCAATTGTGCCTCCGCCTCCTGTCGCTCTTATTCTTGAGCAGCTAGGAGCCTAGTCGGGTGGCCTGGGCCTCACTAAAAGAGCCAGTATCTTCCAAGGACTCCAGCTCCTGCAGGTAGTCTCCCAGTTGCTCTACCACCTGCAGACACGCCTTGGCAAGTGAAGGGCCTCCGGTTAATTCAACGTTCACGGCCAGATTTTTAAGAAGCGTCTGGGCAAATTGGAACGAGCTGTTTCCACGTAAGATGAGATCAATACATGATCCCATCGAAGCGAAGAATTGCTGCACCATCTGACGTGCCAGTTCCCCCATGCCTTCACCACCTAGGAAGCTTCCCGACCCCTTTTCTGTCACAGGACAGGGGATATAAGGCGGATCTTCTCGCATAAGAGTCGTGCTGGCCGTCGAGACGGCAAGAGCTAGACCGGCCGCTGACACTTCCGGAGGTACTACCTCTGCAGGAGCCTCCACGATCAATGAGGGAGTAGTAAGCACGACCTCCTCAGAAACCTCCACCGAGACCTGAGCTGTATGGCCTCTGGAAGGGTGCCAACCATCGGACCCTCCACCTGAACCCCCTCAGTCCTCTCTGCAAGTTATCGTGATGTTAGCCACAATGATAGAAGAGCTAAACATTTAAAGCATCAGAGCTGCCTTACCAGGTTGGAGGTCCGGAGACGTCAAATCCTGCGGAGCGGAAGTCTCCTTGGCTTCAGCAGTAACCTCCTCGCCTGGCAGAGTGAGAGCCTCCTCAGCCTCAGTGGTTACTTCCTCTTCTGCCAGAGTGGAAGGCTCCCCAGTTTCAACAGCTGCCCCCTTTGAGGGTATCTCAGCAGCCGAGACCTCAATCCTCTCAGGCTGGGTCAACTCTTTCACCATCTCCTCGACACGCGAAGAGGTTGTAGCGTCGGCGTCTCCGGCTGGCCCTGCAGCGTGAAAGAAGAATGTTAAAACATCCTCTTCAATATGCAAAGAGAAAATTAGACAGAGATGGGGAAGAGTACCTTCAGTAGGGATAATCGCCAACGATGGTGCAGTCGATGGCTCGCCCCCATATATTTCCTCCTCCGAGATGTGGAAGAATTTGCTCTGATCAGGAAGAGCGGGTTCATCGCCATAGTCGGTCTCGTCTTCAAAGGCGCTTTCCCCCGATATCGAAGAAGACGACAGCGTAACGCGAGGAAGCTCCGCAACAGGAGCCTTACCTCCAATTACCCCAGTGGTAGACTAGGGTCGACTGCCCTAAGACTGGAAATGAAGATGCTAGGAGACCCCGGCTGCCGTGCCTCGTCTCTCCCATCATGAGCAGAAAAAAGGCTCGGGTTGAACTGAGATGCCTGCAATCTCAACATCCCCTCCAGTCATTATGTCGACCTCCACTGACTCGTCATCTTCGGCGGCAGTGGACTCGTCAACAAGCTCCCTTCCTCCACGGTCTTACTGCGCGACCTAGGAGCACGGACTAGGGGGGGAAATCTTCATCTTCCGACGGTTCCTCAACCCTAACAGGGACGTCTTCAGGAGGAGCCTCAACTCCAGCAGAGATATCTCCGAATTGGGAGACTTCAGCTGTTAAGTCCCTCCGAACCTTCTTTGGGGCAGGCTCAGCAATAGAAGCAGAGCGTCGACTACGCTTGCTCACCAACTGCTTAGACCTCCTTGCCCGCGGCTCCTCCCTCGTGGCTGGTGGCTCAGCCCTTGTCGTTCGAGGCTCTGCCCTTGCCGGTCGCGGCTCCGCCCTCGCTGCTTGTGGCTCCTTCCTCGACCGTCTCTTGACCTCCTTATAAGCCTTCAGATACTGGTCGATAAGCTTCGAACGTTTACCGGACTCTGACCTGGCCTCGAGATGTGCATTGATGCTCTCAAGGCATGAAGACTCCGGAACAAGGTCCGGTGTCTGGCTGGCTTGGAAGTACCAAGCGCAGAAGCTGAAGCTCGTGCGGCACTTGGGCGTCTCGTTGGGTAGACGGAATGTTGCTCCCGTCCCTCCAGCCACACTGTAATACCAGGCCCGAGCACCCTCGAACAGGTTCCCTTCGAAGGCGAGCCGAGCATTGGGGTTCCCGACATAGAGTTGATCGTAGCCAAACTGTCGGGCAAAACGGTTCGGCATGTATGGCTCGATGGTGCAGGAAGTCCCTTGCCGGAACATCACATATCCCGGCCGGATGTTGATCAACCACCAGAAGATTCCCGCAGGCAGTTGTGTGAAGTCATCCCGACCAGCGATATCAGCGAACAACTCCCCGAAAGCCGCACCAGGAACGTCTGGAAAGCAGCGGTTGAGCTGGTAGTTCGTGGCGCAGGAAAGACACTTCCTAATATAATACAGGTAGGTGTCACGCCACTCCGAACGTTCCAGCCGCTGCACAAATGGGATACGAACCGTGCCCCCACGCGCCGCCGTCATCAAAGAAGGGCAATGCATCACGTACCAAGCCATGAGGTACGTATAAGGCAGCTCAACCCAAGGGTTAGGGCGCTTCACCTTCGGATTCCCCTCTGAGTCGACATATGGCTTTCCATGGAGGTCAACAGTCTTCGGGGGCTCGCAGAAATTCTTGGCTAACGCCCGTAGCCCACTCTGAATACCGGCCACCACAGCCGGAAGAAGAGCTATGGGGCTGCCATGAGCCAGGAGCACCGCCGGGTACACCACGTCGGCAACAATAACTTCGTGTGGCAGCGTGGGCACCACACAACGCTTCAACCACAGCATCAAGAAGCCCGCCAACAGTGCTCGACTAGAGATGGGAGTCCGGGCTTGATGGTGAAAGCTTTCAAAAACCAAGTCAGGGTCGAAACCGTCCTCGTTCGACTCCGTGGTGTAGAAGCTGTTCGGAGCCTGATCAATCCTGTCTTCGATTTCCCTATCAGAGCTGGCAGCCAGTCGGGTTATCGGGAGGTCTTTATTGCTAACGTTGTTGAACAGATAACTAGCCCAAGACAACTGCTTGACTCCTCCTGATCTCCAGGTAGTTATCTGGCCGCAGATGTGGAAGTGGCACATCACCTCCCAGTAGGTCTCATATATTGCGGGAAACTCTTTTTCCAAAATGTGGAGCTCCTTAGTGGTAGGGACATATTCCTCATAAGGAATGTCCCCTGATGCCAGCCCCGAGACCTCATGCAGCTCGTGCAGTGCCAGGCCCATCTCTCCAACCGGGTGAAGAATGTCCCCGTCAGAGAGTTATATCGCTCCAGGACTCCGAAGAAATTGTGAGAGCTCGGTGGGATACCCCACTGTACGGCCCTGATCGTCGGGTATAGTCCCACATGCTCTAGCAGCTCTTTAAGATCGGTGAGGACAAAACCCACCATCCTGCTCCACCAAATATTCCCCGTAGAATGGATCCACCCATGCGCACGGAACTCGGTAGGATAGTCACCCTCCACTTCCATAAACGAGTTAAGGAAGGTAGCAGCAAGCTGTGGTATCTCCCCGACCGGAATATGGATTTGCGCGACGCGGGGAATAGGCCGACGGTTGACCTGTCATGACTATCATGGCGGTTTACCCTCTAGAAGCCAAAGTCACCAAGGGTGATTTCAGGGACAGATTGGGAAATGTCCCATTCCATCTTCCGAGGGATGGACATGTGTTGGAAGTAGAACAACGGGAACATCCTCTCCATATCCGGAAGAAACAATCGTCCATCCCCTATCTGACGGAGCCATTTGTAAGTTCCTTCAGACACACGACGGCCGTCATCATGAATGCGATCTCCAAAGAAGAAGGCAGGCTTCTCCAGCGGAACGCGAGCATCCGTTGTGAATGCTGCATCGGTCATAAGCGCCCGAAAGGTTCTCCTGTCAACATTAGAGAGCTCTCCCTGCGATCCGGCGACTGGTCAGCACTCAATGGGACACTCATTCTTTGCACGAAGGTCAAGCTCTGGTCAGCACCACCTACATGTCCAAAATGGCGCGTCTTGACGAGTGGGCCAGAAACATGTCGCACTGCGAAAGAAAAGGACACAATCAGATACTTCATTAAAAGCAAGGAGAAATGCTGAAAAATGCTAAGTGTTCATGACCCAAACGCAGAAGAGATACTGGACGCAGAAGTTATCAAACCCGCGTCCAGACCTGCAAATCCGCGTCAAGTGGCACAAAACGCAAGGATCGAGTCCGCGTTTTGCAAACCAATACTTGCGAATTTCTCTAAGTACTTGGACTCAGACGCCAGATTCATCAAAATCGGCAGCTGATGGCGCAGAACGCAAGGATCAAGTCCGCGTTCTGCAAACCAAGACCGCGTTCGAATCCTTCACAACTAGAGATTTTCTAAGTGAAAGATCCGAAACGCAGAGTTTAACGACGCCAGGTCATCAAACCTGCGCCCCGGTTATCATCTCAAGGACTGCGTCCGAGAATCAAACACGATTCTGTGTTAAGGGTTCTTAGGGTTCTATGAACTTGTTTTAATGGCGAAACCCACGCCGAAGAGGCATTTTACCTCGGAAAACAACCTCCTGCGCAGAGGAAGCGTCTCTCTCAGCCTCGGCGACGGTCGCCCTTGAGGACGATGCACTCGGTTTCATCTTGGGGGCCATTAAAGTTCAAAAATCCGAGCGAGTTCGAAGATGAACAGAGAAGGAAATTCTTTCTTTTTTCTCAGCAAGTACGTTCGGAGAAGAGGATGCATCTCTCCAACTGTTGCCTTTTATAGGCACAGGGATTCGCGAAGATACGCGGCGTGTGGCCCGGTAGACGCTGCAGCGAGTCGCCGCTTGACGCGTGTAACAGAATCGTTTCTGAACGGAGAAGATCATGCGTCGCAACCCCGCCACGAGTCAGCAGTCGACACGTGGAGCAGTTCATTTAATGAACCAGGAAATCCGCGCGCCAAAAGGCGAAATTTCGCCGGTTCCCTAGGCCAGCTGGCGGCGTAATCATGACATGGCATAGAATTCGCACCCAAAGAACGCACCTCCTCGATGGACATGCCACGTCAGCCTCTCCATGAATGCATTTGGAAGGTCGCGTCTCTCTAAGAAATTCGCGTCCTTTCAGTCTGGCCAAATATCGCGTCTACCTTCTGAAAATTAGTCGCGTCTCCAGTGCCAAAGGACGCACGATTACAGAAATTGCGCCTTTACAGCAGTACCATCTCTGCTTTTTGAAAAAGAACCTGCGTTTGGCCTCCTGCTTCTGCAAAATCAGTTCAACAGTACACTGACGCAAGCAGACGACCAACCACTCCTGGCTTAAAGCGCGCCAATGACAGACTAAAAGCAATCGGAGAGGTTTAGACTGTGCATCTAAACACTCAACATGATCAACTCTGGGAGCTTCAAAGTTCAACAGTACACTCACGAAACTCCAGATAAGATCAAACCCGAAGCATCAACAGTCTAGTCATGAAGGCGAACTCAGCTAGAGTCCAAAGTATTTCGAAATCCGTCCCAGTTAACTGCGGAATGTCAAAAACTTTGGAGGGGGTTCTGTAGGCTGTCTAAAAATCACCAAGACAAGCCACCAAAACACAGAGATCCAAGATCCAGGCGCAAGGCTAAATGTGACAATCAAGACGCGAGAGATAGCCCGCGTCTCAGCATCAAGGCGCGTCAACCCGAAGCCCGCGTCTCAGCATTAAGACGCGAGAGATAGCCCACGTCTCAGCATCAAGGCGCGTCAGCCCGAAGCCCGCGTCTCAGCATTAAGACGCGAGAGATAGCCCGCGTCTCAGCATCAAGGCGCGTCAGCCCGAAGCCCGCGTCTCAGCATCAAGGCGCGTCAGCCTGAAGCCCGCGTCTCAGCATCAAGGCGCGTTAGCCCGAAGCCCGCGCCTCAGCATCAAGGCGCGTCGGATCGACACCCACGTCTCGGTTGCAACCACCCCGATTATGGCGCCATCCGCCGTCCATATAGCGGGGAAGTTGGCCCTCATCGTGGAGCACTTTTAGGGGGCACGATCACCCCCTAAAAACCCTATAAATAGTCCCGTCACGATTGAAGGAGAAGAGGACAATTGACGACGAGAAGGAAAAAAGACGACAATCAAGGGAGAGATCAACGACAGAGAGAGAGAAAACCCTTCAGCGAGTTTACTGAGTACTAGCCGCTCTTCGTCTACCTCCTCCTCTAGAGTTTTGGTAGACGGAGCTGAGTTACTCCCTCTACCGACCGAAGAGAAGATCCCCGACGGTCCGAACAGTCATCCGGTCAACGGAGAACAAGATTCACTCTCCACCGCCACACGAAGAACCCAGCACTAAACAAAGGGGGAATTCAAGATTCAATATTCCCCCTCCCTTGTAACCGGAAGATAAGCCGGCTGTAATCTTTTTCCATCTGATTCCAGGAAGCGTTACACCAGCCAACCCCTCTCCGTGTTAAACAGAAATTATCTAAAACAAATAAGGTCGGTGTGAAATATGGATTCATATTCGGATTGAAAGAATTGTTATTGTTGAATTCCATTTCACAAACAATCACATACAAAAAAGAAAAAGCAAACAACAAACAAAAAGAAAAGAAAAAATCAAAACCAAGCCTATATTAAGGTTGACCTAGACCTTGACGACTCCTAACTGGTCGATTACCGGGGGAGGTTGTTGCTTGAATCCGACCACAAGCTAATCGGCCAGGTAGGGGCAAAATGCGGTAGGAGGTATCGTGCGTAAGCAACAGGCCTTAATTATGCCAAACCACGGTATCTTCGAGGCGTAACCTCTTAATCCCCAACCTTGGACACCGAGTTCACGAGAGTAAGATTCAAGACAAGTTCCACCCTCGGTCAATCTCTTAATGAGTCCGAGATGTCCCTAGGGGCCAACGTCTATCAATTTTTATTAGGGCTTGCGTTGTGTGAGTGGGAGGTAGTTTTTGGGCTAAGAAAGGTGATGAAATCTCATCTTATCTTGTATGAGTTTTGCCCTTAAGTTCAATTCGTGCAAGTGTGCAATATAGACAAGAATATAACACAAAACGATAAGTCACCCACGTATTTGTACTATGCTATATGCAATGCCATATGTACACCTCAATCCAGATCACAACAATAGAACAAAATATAGTATATTGGAATTGAATTGACATGTGCCTAAATGCAAATGTCTAAACCGTTTTAAAAACGTCCAAATACCGTATTTTAGTTCTTTAGTTTATTGTGGTGTTTAGGCAATCAAAGCAGGGAAGTAATAGTACAGATCCACTAGCTATTACAATTAACACATCGCAGCACAACAAGATACACAATGGTTACAAATAGTCGCGTTGGCGCGGCTTTTCTTTAGAAGCTGGGTCCCCGCTTTTTTGAGCAGAGAGATGCAAAGCTAATGTTTATTCTGCAATGTAAGCTCCTGTAAAGATAGTCCTGCCCAGCAAAATAGAGAAGAAAATGTTAACAAAAACGTGAAAACAAAACCATTCCCGTTTCCCGGCAATGGCGCCAAAAATTTGATCGGGGCGGAACCAGCACTAAAAAAATGTGTGTTTTATGAAATCCATATTAAAGCTTGTATGTGCTAATGTTCCCTCGATACTTCCGTTATAGCATTAGCTCAATGGGTCAAATCCATAGGGATGAGAGGCGATAGAAATATTAACAGTTTTTATTCACGCTGGTTGTTAACAGTTTCTTCTTTGTTAAAAGAATTAGAAAAAGAAAAGAAAAGAAAGAAATCAAGCATGTGGTAGGTGGAGAAGGCGATGAAAGCGATGTGAAAATAAAAAGAAATGTTTGGAAAAGAAAATAGAAAAGAAGATGCAGCTTGTGGTAAACAAACTGAAAACAAAGGTAAACTAAGAGGATGGTAAAAACAACGATAGAGAAAATTATAAAAAATTTGGATTTGATTTTAAAAATAAGGTAAAATAAAACTCATGACTACTAACTACCAATTGCTCCACTAACCATGCTAACCTCTTAGTGATAGTTGCCTCACATGGATTCTTAGCCATTACTAATCCTTGGCTTCAGGAGACGATATGGAACATGGCCCATAAGATTGTTCTTCTACATTCAAACAACACATCCATACCACTAACAAGTTGCAAGCTACTATTAAATCATAAAAATCGGTTAGAGGTGAGCATGAAATAAAGAAGACATTGCAAGTTAATGGGTTAGATGTTAGAAATATTAGAATGTTAGAATCTATCATCATGAGCCATCAATGGCTCTTGCAAGAGCAAGGCCTTGTAGAGACTATTAGATTATTGTGGATTATCAAGTAAGTGATTAGATGGTTAGTGGCCAGTAGTTAGATTGCCATGAGAAGAAAAGTTAGCTAAGAATCCTGTAGAAGATGGAGAAGATACATTGGAGAAGAAAGAAAGCACCTTTACATAGATTGTCACCATCTATTACATCAATCCCTCTCTATCTCTCTCTGAATCTCTCGGCCCTACTATAAGATCTAAAAATGAAATAAAAATACAAAATATAAGAAAGGAAGAACACCTACCCTACACTACCCTAAAGATAGAAAACCTAGCCTAAAATAAAAAAACTTCTTCGTTTTGGACCTCTACAGGGGTTTTTATAGGCACAAGGAGTTCTAGAAGACGAGACGGGCCCACGCGTCGAAAATCGATGCGTGGGCCCACCACATTGCCGCGGAACCGTGACTATTGCCATGGATCCGCAGCAATACCAGGGACATAAGTCCCTAGTTTTGGCGAGCGCGACCACGTCGCTTCTACGATCTTCTTGGTATACTCAATTTCGGGTATTTTTGTCTGGATCTTCATCTGACGAGAGCAAAGTCTAGGTTCAATGTATCCTCTAGAAGTTCCCTTACTTGGCCTCCAAGTATTGCAGAATTAATTACCCAAAATGAGTTTAATTAAGCTCTTATTACCCATTTGCCCTCCTTGTCTTGATTATCTCTGCAAGAGAGACCAAAACACAGTTTAGACCGATATTTTATTCATAAATCGGTGAGGAAATGCGATATAATAATGCAGAATTGTAGACTAATTAGTCGTGCCTTCAAGTAGATTTTCATTGTTGATTGGTTCATCGTTTTGTTGTGATTGGGCTTGAAAAGATGAGGATTTGTTTTGGAAATTGTGGTATAATCGCGATTCCATCGGATTTTGTGATTATTGCTCGGACTCACGTATACTCTTTTCCAAGATTGATGGCTTTCTATTTTGATTTGGTGATGAGTATGAATCTTGATTTTCAAAATGATAAGAGTCCTGGGTTATATCAATAGAATTCAAGATATCTGAATTGGTCAAAGATTGACAAGAGAGAGTTTCCTCAATCCTATAAGTGTTGACCAATTACTCAATTGTGTTTCTAACCTATCGATAGGCTGGGCAGAAGATTTTTGAAATAGTTATGCGGACTCCGGCAAGATTTCAATATTTTTTTCTAGATACGATTTTCTTCAAGTGGATGTTCTAAAATGGGAGTGTAGGAATCTTGTTTTGAAAAAATTATGAAGAGTGTGAGCCCAACATGTTTCGAGGTTGAAGCTCAAACTCATGAAGGCATTCCATACTCGCTTTCAGGACAGATGGTTGTTCATGTTGAATAGGTGGAACTGAGTATGCATCATGAAAATATTGTGGAATTGGTGAATTGAGCTTTTCTTGTTGGGACTCAAGCTCTAACTCTGATTTTTCTTCAATTGGTGGTTCAAGAAAAGGTGTATAGGAAGCAAAATTGGGGAATGAATATTGTGAAAATTGCGAAAATTGTAGACAAGGTGGTTGAAAATTTGACTTTGGGGAGGTGAATCTCCATTGATCTTGTGAAGAGTTAAAATTATTTAAAAATTATAGTCATAAGATTGGGGTATGGGTTGTATTGATTCGGATAAGTCAATCCCGATGTATTCGATTGGTTCATTTTGTAAAAAGCCGAATTTGAATTATCCGAGTCAAATGGGATCGGTGTGAAAATGGATTCATATTAGGATTGAAAGAATTATTGTTGTTGAATTCTATTTCACAACAATCACAAACAAAAAATAAAAAGTAAACAACAAACAAAAAGAAATAAAATCAAAACCAAGCCTATACTAGGTTTGACCTAGACCTGGGCGACTCCTAACTAGGCGATTACCTGGCGGAGGTTGTTGTATGAATCTGACCACAAGCTAATCGGCCAGGTAGAGGCAAAATACGGTGGGAGGTATCCATGCGTAAGCAACAAGCCTTAATTATGCCAAACCACGGTATCTTCGAGGCGTAACCTCTTAATCCCCAATCTTAGACATCGATTTTACAAGAGTAAGATTCAAAGTAAGTTCCACCCTCGGTCGATCTCTTAATGAGTCCGAGATATCCTTAGGGGCTAATGTCTATCAATTTTTATTAAGGGTTGGGTTGTGTGAGTAGGGGGTGGTTTTTGGGCTAAAGAAGGGTGATGAAATCTCCACCTTATCTTTGTTTTGAGTTTTGCCCTTAAGCTCAATTCGTGCAAGTCTACAACATAGACAAGAATATAACACAAGTGATAAATCATCCACATGTTTGTCCTATTCTATATGCAATGCCATATGTACATCTCAGTTCAGATCACAACAACAGAACAAAATATAGTATATGGAATTGAATTTTGACACGTTCCTAAATGCAAATGTCTAAAATGTATTAAAAGCGTCCAAATACTATAATTTAATTTTTTAATTATTACAGTGTGTAGGCAATCAAAGCAGAAAATTAGTAGCAGAATACATCAATAATGCAACTTGCAAGAACCCTGCAAAAGATGAAGTTCAATTGCCACAAAATTGCCACATTTCCACGGATTTTCTTAGGTTTTTGTGGCAGCAGTTTGAAAGCAGGTCCCTTCTTTCTAGAGCAGGAAAATGCAAGTAAAAAGAGTCTGCAATGTTCAGTTTCTGTAAAAATTAACCTGCACAGCAAAACAGAGAAGAAAATATTAACAAAAACGTGAAATCAAAACCATTCCCGTCCTCGGCAACGACGCCAAAATTTGATCGAGGTGGAGCAAAGCACTCAAAATGTATGTTTTGTAAAATTAGTATAATTATGTATATGTGCTAATGTTCCCTCGATACTTCCTTTATAGCATTAGCTCAACGGGTCGAATCTACAGGGATGGGTGGCGATAGAAGCATTAACAGTTCTTATTGACGTTAGCTGTTAACAAGTTCTTCTTTGTTAAAGAATGAGAAAAAGAAACAGAAAAGAGATCCAGAAGTGATATGTGAAGAAGGCGATAAAATGACGATGTGAAAATAAAAGAGAAGTGGTTTTGAAAACAAAAAGAGAATGAAACAAAAATGAACTAAGAAGTTAGTAAAAACAATGAAGAAAATGATAAAAGGGTTTGAAATTGATTTTTAAAATAAGATAAAAGAAAACTCATGGCTACTAACTACTAATTGCTTAACTAACCATGCTAAACTCTTAGTGATAGTTCCCTCACATGGATCCTTGGCCATCACTGGCCCTTGGCTTCAAGAGACGATACAAAGTGATTGCTAAAAGAAAGAACAATTAAAGAGTTTAAGAGATTACCGTGTAGCTTGTGGCTAACGGGTCGTGTCCACGAGGAGGAATGCGATGGAAGCGTTTCAGTGAATCGTTTAAAAATAAAGAATTGTGTTTGTTATTTTTTTATGGAAAAGAGAATGGAAAGAAAGAGATGATTAAAGAGAAATTGCAACTTTTAGAAAAGGCTTTGGAGAAGGTGAAAATAAACTTTGAAAATCGTTTGGTTTGTTTTAAATATAAGAGGAGAAGATCCAGGCTCACTAATGTTTAACTCAACTATGTACTTATCTCAAGAAAATTTGAGTTGCATCACTTTTATTTTGAACCATAAACCTTTAGCTTCTTTTAATGTCCAAGTAAAACAAATAAGATCGTCTCACTTAAATCTTAAGTCCTTTCATTACAAATCATTAAGAAGTGAATATTAAACCATCAAGAGTGAAGAGGCAAACATGGAATAAAAATAGTTCAAAGAGATTTGTGTTTTGAAAGTACACGCTTAAAGTAAAGAAATCATCATGTGCTTTCAAGAACAAAGTTTTAACTAAGGCACTTTATGCTTCAAAAAATGTTGCTTGCTATGAAATCGGTCAAGAGAGAAGTAAAAGAAGAGATCCATTAGTGAGCCCAGAAAACCATTTAGTTATCCATAGAAAACAACGAAGAAAGCATAGACATAATGCAAACCATACCGTACTGCAAGTGGAAGAAAACGCGGCTCGACTCTTGTATTGATGTCACTTCAATCTTCAAGTACAAGCACTCAATTCCTTTCTCTCACAAGTTTTGATACTGGACTATAAGTAAAAAAGTAAGATTATAACTTTTATGCTAGCTAACAAAGAACCTAAATCGTAAGAAAATAAACACAAAACTTAATCCTAGTCTTCGCTACATTTTTCTTTGCTGAAAACCATATTTATAGCCAAAACCCTAACAGGTAGGATCCCGGAAAGATTGGGGGAGCAAACGCTCCCCCAACAACCATAAGATAGCCACAAAAACGCGGCTTGGGCCACGTTTCCGCGGCCTTGGTGTGGCCAGGTGGCCACACCCAAGGGGGGAAAGCTCCTGGTTTGATGGGTATCCCGTATCTCCTTCTGGTTTTCTTATTTCTGCTCCAAAACGTTGACGAAACAACCTTGATTGTGTGGCTTCAATCGCTCGATTCAGGGAGGATTCTTCTCAACCTCTTGATATGCCAAGATTTAGCCTGATTTCTTCATTTCGAATTTATTTTGAATTAATTCAGAATTTGGTGGGCTTTTGGCTTGTTTCTCTTTTCTTTCTTTAAGCACTTGGGCCTACATTTAGCAAAGAAAAAGAAAACTTATTAATAGGATTTATTAGCTAACAAGTATGGTAAGGTGACAATATAAATGCAATGTATGTGACAAATCACGCCCCCACACTTATCTTTGCTCGTCCTCGAGCAAAACATCAGACTAATTTTAATCAATTATTAGACCACTTTCGCAGGTCACTCGATTGCACTGAGCATGTGCAGCAAGTCGTTAAATCTCTAGGTTACCCCTAGAGGACGAGTTTTGTCTCATGAGGGTTTTCAGTGGATTGCACCCACAAAATCCGAAAAGAAAGAGAAAAAAGTTAGTATTTTCGAAAAGCATTTTGAAAAGAGAAAATATTTGAAGTATCAAATTTTTTGAAAAGCATTTTGTAAGGCTTTAAGTAATCTATGAGTTATAGGAATATCAAATTTTTTATTCCTAAACTTAGTCTCTATTCAAAAACATGTCATCAATTAAAGTAAGAAGTCAAATTGTACTTCTCATCTAGTCTATTAATTTACCCTGAGTAGTATGCACCATCGTGACTGTGAAGTTGACTAAGGGTTCTTTAACATTAACTCCTATGCCTTATATTTATTTATTTTTGGTGAAATTTATTTCTCAATTTCATTAGGCTTTCTAATCTGCCCATGTAACGAGCATTCAGTCGTTGACACCTAAACCAGACAGTTTTAGGGCACCAGGTGAGAAAACACCCCCAAGGACTTAAACACTCGAGCAGATAAGGCCACGAAACTAAGGTTTTTATTTATACGATGTACCCATTTTAGGCGTGAATACTTATGCTTCATGAGGCATAAATACTCAGCTTAATCAGAGGACACATTTTTTTTTCAAACTTATCTAATTATCTTTTGCATAAATACTAAGGCTTGCTTAGGTCAAAGCACCTAGCTAATCAATAATTAGACTTGCTTTTTTTTCTCTTTTTTTCATCATATTTTTTATAAGGCATAAGAGTCTCTGTTTTTAAATCCTAAGTGTGTAAGTGTATTTTGTATGCATATGTCATCAAGGTAAATATTAAGACTAAATTACTTTCACAAATTTTCTTCCTGACCCTAAAATCAAACAAGTTATCTTATTTTGACCAAGTGTAAAAAATCCCGATTAAGATTCTCCTATTCTTTAAAATTTACTTAATTTCTTACAAAAAATATATCAAAATATTGTCTACCCTTTTTTTTCTATTTTTTTCTTCTTTTTTTTATATCAGTCATGTTAGAACCCTCCCCCACACTTATCTCATGCATTGTCCCCAATGTTTGAAAGAAATGTATAAGTGCATGAAATAAAATGGAAAGGAGGAAAGTTACCGATACAATGGGTCAAAAAGACCCATTGCCGTTTCATTTACCGGCACCGATTCCAAGAAAGGTTAAGGCGTTGACCATTTACCTTAAAGCCATTTCCATTCTTGGTGTCACTGATCTCAACTACACCGTGTGGAAACACAGTTTTTACAACGAATAGCCCAGTCTATCTCGATTTCAATTTTCCTAGAAAAAGATGAAGCCTAGAATTATAGAGTAAGACTTTTTGTCAAGGGACAAAGGTTTTTCTTATGATGTGCTTGTCATGGAAAATATTGACTCTATCTTTAGTGATCCTAACATTTTCATAGGCCTCATTTCTCAATTCCTCCAATTCGGAAATTTGTAATTTCTGAAGGTCACCGGCCTTAGTCAATTCGAAATTCAATTGCTTGATTGCCCATAAGGCTCGGTGCTCTAACTTAACGGGCAAGTGACAAGATTTACCATAGACTAACCTATATGGAGACATTCCTAGAATCGTCTTGAAAGCGGTCCTATAGGCCCATAGAGCATCTACAAGTTTGATGGACCAATCTTTCCGGTTTGATTCACAGTTTTCTCCAATATAAGCTTGACTTGTCAATTTGAAACCTCAACTTGCCCACTGGTTTGAGGATGATAAGGTGTGGACAACTTGTGAGTTATGACATACTTTCGCATAAGAGCTTCAAAAGATCTATTGCAAAAGTGAGTGCCATTATCACTGATGATAGCACGAGGGGTTCCGAAGCGGGAAAAAATATTCTCTTTCAAAAACTTTATGACAACTTTGTTATCATTAGTTTTACAAGGAATGGCTTCTACCCACTTGGACACGTAATCCACAGCAACCAATATGTATTGGTTACCAAATGAATTAGGAAATGGACTCATAAAGTCAATGCCCCAAACATCGAAAAGTTCTATTTCTAGAATTGGGTTGAGGGGAATCATATTTCGGTTTGAAATCCTTCCTACCATTTGGCATCTAGGGCACGTCTTGCAGAATTCATAAGCATCCTTGAACAGAGTGGGCCAATAAAACCCACTTTGTAACACCTTTTCAGCAGTCTTGCGGGGACCAAAGTGTTCACCGCAAGCAAGTTCGTGACAAAAGGATAGAACACTCTTAACCTCCTCATCGGGAATGCAGCTCCTAATAATTTGGTCAGAACAGTACTTGAAACGATACGGTTCCTCCCAAAGAAATACCGGACTTGAGATAAGAACCGGTAAACATCATTTTTGGACCAATGAGACCGAGTTTGGTTTGTGACTAAGTAATTCACTATATCAGCAAACCAAGGTTCCCTAGAGATAGCTAAGAGATGTTCATCAGGAAAATCCTCATTTATGGGTAATTCGTTGCTTGGGAATTAGGGATCTGTGAGAGGTGGTCAGCAATGACATTTTCTACGCCTTTCTTGTCTTGAATCTCAAGATCGAATTCTTGAAGAAGGAGGATCCAACGAATAAGTCGGGCCTTGGCATTCTTCTTCATCATGAGGTACCTAAGCGCAGAATGATCGGTGAAAATGGTAGTTTTGGACCCTAGTAGGTAGGGACGAAACTTCTCTAAGGCAAACACTACTGCCAAGAATTTCTTCTCAGTCGTAGTGTAGTTCAGTTGAGCATCATTGAGAGTCTTACTAGAGTAGTAGATCACATGCTGCTTGTTATCAATGCGTTGTCCTAGGACAGCGCCTATGGCAAAATCGAAAGCATCGCACATGATCTCGAACGGCTTAGACCAATCCGGTGCTGATATGATTGGTGCAGAAATAAGCTCTCTCTTAAACTTCTCCCAAGAATCTATGCATTCAGCATCGAAAGTGAAGGACACATCCTTAGCTAAAAGATTAGTCAAGGGCCTAGCAATTTTGCTAAAATCCTTGATAAATCTTCGGTAGAAACCAGCGTGTCCTAGGAAGGATCTAATGTCCTTAACGCATTTGGGAATGGGAAGCTTAGCAATAACTTTGATTTTGGCTCTATCCACTTCAATTCCTTTCTTGGAGATTTCATGACCCAAGACAATTTCATGTTTTACCATGAAGTGGCATTTCTCCCAGTTCAGTGTCAGATTTTTCTCAGCACAATGTTGGAGGACGAGTTCTAGATGGTGGAGACATTGAGTGAATGAATCTCCATAGATGAAGAAATCATCCATAAAGATCTCTAAGAATCGTTCTACCATATCGGAGAAAAGACTCAACATGCAACGTTGAAACGTTGCTGGGGCATTGCATAAGCCGAAGGGCATTCGACGATAAGCAAATATCCCAAATGGACATGTAAACGTAGTCTTTTCTTGGTCCTTGAGTGCGATAGGGATCTGGTTATAGCCCGAGTAATCGTCCAAGAAACAGTAATACTCGTGACCCGCCAAACGTTCAAGCATTTGATCAATGAAGGGAAGTTGGAAATGGTCCTTACGAGTTGCAGCATTTAGTTTCCTATAGTCGATGCAAACTCGGATCTTTGTGGGAAGTCGAGTTTGAGCCAACTCTTTGTTCTCATTTTCCACTACGGTGAAACCGGATTTCTTCAGAACCGCGTGGACAGGACTGACCCATTGGCTATAAGAAATGGGATAAATTATCCCATTGTCTAAGAGTTTTATGATTTCAGCATGAACAGCCTCTTGCATTATAGGGTTTAATCTACGCTGTGGGTCTCTTTTAGGTGCGACGTCTTCATTGAGATGAATGTGATGTTGAACGATGGTTGGACTTAATCCCTTGATATCAGTCATAGTCTACCCAATGGCTTCCTTATGTTTTCTTAGAATTGCTTTCAATCTTCTTCTTCCTTGTCATTTAGGTGGGAGGCAATGATGACAGGAAAGATCTCTTGTTCACCTAGATAGGCGTACTTGAGATGCGCAGGTAGGGCTTTCAATTCTAAGGAAGAGGAAGGCTCACTGGTAGGACTAGTCAAATCTGTTGGCTCCAATGTTGGTGAAATAGGGTTTGAGGCCCAATTCACAGCAGAATGTACAACCTGATCAAGATTAAAGTCATCAAACTCTAACCCGAATTCACACTCTGTTTCTAATTCCATTTCTTCCCCATGTTCACTTGTCAAGTTCACAATTAGGTTGACTTCAAATGTTTGGTCCTCGATATCACAGGGTTGTTTTCCTAGATTGAAGACATTGACTTCTCTAGTCATGTCTCCAAAGGTTAACCTCATAGACCCTTTCCTACAATTGATGATGGCATTAGCAGTAGCAAGGAATAGTCGCCCTAGGATAATAGGAGTTTGAGCCCTATGATTAGAGTTGGACATAGGTTGTGTCTCCAGAACTATGAAATTGATAGGGTAAATGAACTCTCCTACCCGGATCAGGACATCATTAATCTCCCCTTTGGAACTTTAACAGAACGGTCAGCCAGTTGGATGGTGACTCGAGTTGGACTAAGATCGCCCAACCCGAGTTGTTGATAAACAGAGAATGGATGCAAGTTGATACTTGCCCCCAAGTCAAGAAGTGCACGACTAATCTCGGCTTGTCCTATTGTGCAGGCAATGGTGGGACTACTTGGATCCTTGTACTTGACAGGGATAAGACCTGATAATAGTTCACTAATGTTAGTGGCTAAGAAGACCTTTTTTGGAACATTTGTCTTTCTCTTCCTGGTGCACATGTCCTTAAGAAACTTGGCATAGGAAGGAACTTGTTGGATGGCATCAAGAAGTGGCACATTTATCTTCACTTGGTTAAATATCTCGATTATCTTATCCATGTGAGGATTTTGCTTATTGTTTTTCAGCCTACTAGGAAATGGTACTATAGGCTGGTGCACCTGGCTGACTTGTCTTTTTCAGATTCGTCAGAATTGTAAGAAATTGGATTAGATGAAGTGGAAGCTTGATTGTGGTTGTGCTGAATGGGATTGGTTGGTGTTGACACTTGGTTATCAACTCTCTTTCCTGACCTCAATATCTGCACAACATTACATTGATTAAAAGAATGATCCTCAGCCAAATGAGCTTCTTGAGAATTCCTCGGATTGGTGACTGGCTGACTAGGAAGGGTACCCTTTTGTCTCTCATTTTGTGGAGTGGCTAGTTGACTCATTTGAACCTCTAACCTCTGGATAGTTTGCATGAGAGAATCTTGATTTTTCATATATCTCTCCATGTTTCTTTCAAAGTCAGTCATTCTCCTTTCTAATTTCGGATTCTGGAAGGAGGATTGTGGAGCTTGGTTGGGAAGTTCTGTTGATAATTCGGAAAGTTTGGTGGATGGTTGGGAGAATTATTATGAAAATTGGAGAAATTGGGTTGATAATTGGAAGAATTATTATCATGATGGAAGTGGCTAGCATGATTTGATCATGAATGGCCAGAGTTATTTTGGCTCCATGAGAAATTAGGGTGATTTCTCCAGCCGGGATTGTACGTTGGTGCGTAAGGTTTGTTGTCTAGCCTTGAAAATGCCGCGTTCATCAGTTCATGGTAGGGTTGCTGAGCCTGAAACACAGGGCACTTCTCGAACACATGATTCATGGCTTGACAGTAAGTGCAGCTCGGGGTTGAAAATTAGTTCGGGCTGACTTGATTGACTGGACTTGGTTCTTTCGTTTCTAGAGCTTCCAGTCTTCTAGCCAAGTTAGCTAACTTAGCCTCATTAGCGATGGATGATTCGATAGAATGGAGACCTACTTTTGAAGAGATGAAGTTAGGATTCCTAGAGGTCTCACTAGAAGATTCCCATTGGATGGTCTTCTCAGCTAGATTTTCATACAAATCCCATCCTTCATCTTCATCTTTCTGCAAGAAACCCCCTTGGCACATACTTTCTAAGAGGGTTTTTGGTGGAATAGTCTAAACCGTCATAAAGAATTTGGCATTGTCGCCATTTCTCTATTCCATGATGTGGACATTAGACAAGGAGGTCTTTAAAGTGTTCAAAGTACCTCCAGAACGGTTCACTAGGTTCTTGCTTGAATTGCATGATCGTCTTCCTAATGAGAGTGGTTTTATGGATTGGATAGAATTTCTTCAAGAAGACCTTAATGAAACCATCCCAGGATGTGATAGAACCGGCCGCTAAGCTGTAGAGCCACTTCTTTGCTAGGTCCTTAAGTGCGAAAGGGATAAATCTCAACCTAATAGCATCGTCTACAAGGTGTGGGATTTTCATCAATAGACATACTTCCTCAAATTCTCTTATAATGAAGTAGGCATCTTCGGACTCTAGGCCATGAAACTTGGGGAGTGTGTTGATGAATTGAGGCTTGAGCTCAAAATTGTATTCACCAACCGATGGAAGTAGAATGCTAGATGGAAGTGAGGTCCTAATGGGGTAGAACCTATCCTGCAGTGATGTTGATTGAGCCATTACCGGATCTGGTCTTGGTTCAAACTTGGGTGGTGATGTGTTTCTAGTCAATCTAGATGAATTAGGGTCTCTCGACCACACTTGCATACACAAACACAATCACAAACACAAACAAGTTCAACCAATGATCAACAATAGAAATCAACCAAGCCTAGTCTAAGGTAACCTCGACCTAGACAACTCCTAACTGGTTGATTGTCCACAAGAGGTAGAATGTAGACTTTGACCATAAGCTAATCAGCCAGGTCAGGGCAAGATTGGTGGGAGGTTTTCCGTCAAAGACGTTCCTTAATTAAGTAACCACCAATCTTCGGGCTTTCGGCCCTCAATCCCCTTTCCAGACACTGATTTGGCAAGAGTCAATTTTCCAACACCTTCCCTCTTTAGGATAATCTCCTAGTGAGTTCGAGATGTCCCTAAGGCCAACGTCTATTAGATTTTACTTAGGCTTAGGTTTGTGAGTGCTTGGAATCTGATTTTGGGCCAAGGAAGGGTGACTAAATCTCTACCTTATCTTGTTATTGGGTGTTGCCCTTAAAATCAATTTGTGCAAGTGTACAAGATAAATAAGATTCACTCAAAGCGATATAAATCAACCAAGAAATGAGTCCTATTCTGAATGCAGTGCGTACGTACCTTTCTCCAACACTCTTCAACAGTAAAGTAAATGAATTGAAAAGACTCGTGCCTAAAATGCAAACGTCTAATAAATTTTTTAACTTTTCAACAAGAGTTTTACTGTTGGCTTAAAAAGGGATGATGGATAGAAGAAATAGTACAAATATGACATATAAAAACTTAAATTTTTGCGGGCAATATGTCCTGCAAAAAGAGTTTTTAGTAGTCCAATGAATTTATTCAGATTTTGCAACGCAATTTCTTGAAATTCTGTTTCCTACTTTCGAGAGTAGGTGCACAGAATTTGCAAGTCTTCTCTTGCAAAGTTTGAATGCTAGATCTTGATCTTCAAGTCCCTGAAATAACACACAAAACTTGTTAAAAACAGCTACGCCGTTCCCTCCCTGGCAACGGCGCCAAAAATTGATTGCTAAAAGAAAGAACAATCAAAGAGTTTAAGAGATTACCATGTAGCTTGTGGCTAACGGGTCGTGTCCACGAGGAGGAATATGATGGAAGCATTTCGGTGAATCGTTTAAAAACAAAGAATTGTGTTTGTTGTTTTTTTATGGAAAAGAGAATGGAAAGAAAGAGATGATCAAAGAGAAATTGCAACTTTTAGAAAAGGCTTTGGAGAAGGTGAAAATAAACTTTGAAAATCATTTGGTTTGTTTTAGATATAAGAGGAGAAGATCCGGGCTCACTAATGTTTAACTCAACTATGTACTTATCTCAAGGAAATTTGGGTTGCAACACTTTTATTTTGAACCATAAACCTTTAGCTTCTTTTAATGTCCAAGTAAAACAAATAAGATCGTCTCACTTAAATCTTAAGTCCTTTCATTACAAATCATTAAGAAGTGAACATTAAACCATCAAGAGCGAAGAGGCAAGCATGGAATAAAAATAGTTCAAAGAGATTTGTGTTTTGAAAGTACACGTTTAAAGTAAAGAAATCATCATGTGCTTTCAAGAATAAAGTTTTAACTAAGGCACTTTATGCTTCAAAAAAGGTTGCTTATTATGAAATCAGTCAAGAGAGAAGTAAAAGAAGAGATCCATTAGTGAGCCCAGAAAATCGTTTAGTTATCCATAGAAAACAACGAAGAAAGCATAGACATAATGCAAACCATACCGTACTGCAAGTAGAAGAAAACGCGGCTCGACTCTTGTATTGATGTCACTTCAATCTTCAAGTACAAGCACTTAATTCCTCTCTCTCTCACAAGTTTTGATACTGGACTACAAAGTAAAAAGCAAGATTACAACTTTTATGCTAGCTAACAAAGAACCTAAATCCTAAGAAAATAAACACAAAACTTAATCCTAGTCTTCGTTACATTTTTCTTTGCTGAAACCCATATTTATATCCAAAACCCTAACAGGTAGGATCCCGGGAAGATTGGGGGAGCAAACGCTCCCCAACAACCATAAAATAGCCGTGGAAACGTGGCTTGAGCCGCGTTTTCGCGGCCTTGGTGTGGCCAGGTGGCCACACCCAGGGGGAAGCTCTTGGTTTGATGGGTATCCCGTATCTCCTTCTGGTTTTCTTGTTTCTGCTCCAAAATGTTGACGAAACAGCCTTGATTGTGTGGCTTCAATCGCTCGATTTAGGGAGGATTCTTCTCAACCTCTTGATATGCCAAAATTTAGCCCTGATTTCTTTATTTTGAATTTATTCTGAATTAATTCAGAATTTGGTGGGCTTTTGGGCTTGTTTCTCTTTTCTTTCTTTAAGCACTTGGGCCTACATTTAGCAAAGAAAAAGAAAACTTATTAATAGGATTTATTAGCTAACAAGTATGTAAGGTGACAATATAAATGCAATATATGTGACAAATCACAAAGCATGGCTCATAAGATTATTCTTCTACATTCAAACAATACATCCATACCACACAACAAGTTACAAGCTACTATTAAATTATTGATCGACAAAAAGCAAGTACTAAAATAAGAGAAGGAAGTGTGGGTTGTTGTTACTGCTTTTGCAATTCTTCCGTAGTAGCAAAGTGGCTATACGGGTCGTATCCACAAGGAGGGAGAGCAATGGAAGCTTTATGCGGCTTCAAAGTTCAAGAAGAAAGAAAGTTCTTTGTGTCCAAATAAAGAATTCAAGAGTGAAAACAAGTTGTTTGAAGAATTGTTGGAAAATGTTTTGGTGATTTGTTAAAAGTGATTTTTTCTTAGTTGTAAAAATGCATGGCTAACTTTCTACTAAGTGCTCCCACTAATTTCTAACTTTTGGAAGATAGCCTCACGATGGATCATAGGCGAACACAAACCTTTTGCATTGGAACTATTCACGTGGAAATCGAGTGAAAGTTCATCCTAAATTAGCTTTACACGATAAAAACTCAGACATTCCCTTATCAAGATCCGATAGAAGGCGAGAATAAGAGAAGACTCGAGTGCACTACTGGTATCAGCAAAGTTAAAAGGAGAAGTCTCTAACTTACAATAACAAGCAAAGTACACAACTCATAAATCATCAAAACTCATTAAGCATGAAGTATAAGAAAGTAAATACTTGTAGGTAATTTAGAGTTAGAACCCTCGTCTTAAGATGCCATATCTCTTGTTTGCACAAGGCTTGTTTGACACTATTGACTTATTTGGGTTATCAATCAAGTATTAGAAATTAGTGGGTTAGTAGTTAGTTAGCCATGCTAACGAAAAAGTTAGTTAGCCATAAAAGTAAAAGAAACAACAAAGGAAAAGAAGTGGAGAGGAAGGAAGTTACACTACAACAAAATAAAAAAAACGAAGTAAAGAGGGAAGAAGTTACACTGCAACAAGAAACAACAAGGAAGATGTAAAGAGCAAAGGAAAGCACAAGTAAATTGAAAGAAGGAAGAGAAGTAGTACTTGTATTAGCTTCTCACCCTTCAAATACAACACTTACACACTCTCTCTCTCTTTCGCTATAATGGCTAAAACAACAACTAGAAGAAAACAACAACAACAACTACAAACCTAAAAACAAGATTACAAAACTTGCTAAACTCTCATCTGCTCCAACTGAAGACCCCAGGGGGTATTTATAGGCACCAGGGGATAGGGGCCACGTGGGAAGCACGTGGCCCAAAGCGCAGGCGCGCGCGCGCCCAAAGGCCGCGGAAACGAGGCCTGGGCCGCGTTTCTGCGGCCCTGCCAGGGCGGCACGCGCCTGGCTTCGGGCAACGCGTCGCCCGGACTGTCTTCTGATGCATTGATCTTCTGGATTTGTGATTTGATACCCTGAGCTGACAAAATCTTCACCCTAAAGTCAATGGCTACTTGATAGGCTTTTAATCACCAATTAAAAATGGTGATTTAGGTCTTCTTTTTCATTTGCAAACCATGGACCTAGGATCAAGCAAGCAAGGTTTTATTAGCAAAATTTTACATGAAATAAATATGAGAATGTGATAAAAATTATGCAAAATTAGAGACTAATCACACCCCCACACTTATCTTTTTGCTCGTCCCGAGCAAAACAAAAATGAGAACATTATTGCACCACTTTTGCAGGTGACGCGATTGCACTGAGCATGTGCAACAGGCCGTTAAACTCTAGGTTTCTCTAGAGGAGGAGTGTTGTCTCCTGAGGGTTTTCAGCGGATTGCACCCACAAAATACAGTAAGTAAAGAAAAGAAGTTAGTTGTTTAAATTTTTTTTCATGAAAAAGAACTTTCAATCATCTAAGTAAAAATAACCGAATGATGTAAGAATTAGGTTTAACCCTCATAAGCCCTCTTATACTTTAGCCTTCATAAAAGGAAAACCTATGGTTTTTCTTTAAATTTACAAAGGATCTTGTACTTCTAACTCATTCTTTTATTTTGCTTTAGATAGATATGCATACTGTGTAAGTGTGATGTGCTTGGGATTTTTCAACTGAACTTTGAACATCTTTTAATTTTATTAATATTTACTTATTATTCTTGGTTCCATTAGGCTTTCTACTTCACTTATGTAACACATGTCAAACCAATGACTCCCAAACCAGATGGTGTTAGGGCACCAGGTGGAAAAACACCCTTCAGGTCAAATATGCAAGTGGAGTAGGCACGAAATCAAGATTTATATATTTATTTTTGTTTTTTTTGTTTTTTTTTGGCATGAGTAATCATGCTTCTTGAGGCACAATTATCCAGTTTTTTTTTTCAGAGTTGTGTCTCTAAATCCCAAGTATGTGTGTGAATTATGCATATTCTACTAAGGCTAAATAAAAGGTATGAGTTATTTTCATTATCCCTCCTATCTTTTTAATCAAACCATTCTTTCTTGTTTACTTGGGCAAAAATAAAGATTCCTTAATAAGGTTCCCATAATTCCTACAATCTTTGGTATGTTTACAAAGAGTATGAAATTTCTTTTCAATCTAGTTTTTTTTTTTTAAGAAGAAAGAAGAATAAAAAGAAAAAGAAAGAAAAGTGTTAGCACCCCCCCACACCTATCTAATGCATTGTCCTCAATGAATGCATATGGAAATGCGAATGCAATAAATAGGGGGAAGAAATGATGTCACCGTCTTCGTGGACTCGGGCAGGCCAAGTGCGAATAGGCTAAAAAAATGTAGAAGGGGTAAGCATATAAACAAGTTTTTTTCTTTATTTTTTACTTGTTGTGGTTAGGTGTATGACGGGGCAAAAAGAGTCAGCACACTATCATCCGGAGTCATAGGCTCAGTGGTCAAGAAGGGCTTCAGTCTTTGCCCATTGACTTTGAATTCCGTGTTGTTCTTAGGGTCTGCAATAAGCACAACACCGTGTGGGAAAACATTGCGCACAATGAACGGTCCTGACCAACGAGTTTTCAGCTTCCCTGCGAAAATATGAAGCCTAGAGTTATATAGCAGAACCCTATCTCCCGGTGCAAAGTTTTTCCGGGTTATGATTTGGTCATGGAAAAGTTTAGTTCTGCTCTTGGTGATTCGGGCATTCTCATAGGCTTCATTCTGTATCTCCTCTAATTCTGAAATCTGCAGTTTCCTAAGTTCAGCGGCCTTGGTCAGATAAAAGTTGAGTTGCTTAATTGCACAGAGGGCCCGGTGTTCTAACTCTACTGGCAGATGACAGGCTTTTCCAAACACAATTCTATAAGGAGACATCCCCAGAACTGTCTTAAAAGCAGTGCAGTAAGCCCACAATGCATCATTGAGCTTAACCAACCAATCCTTTCGTTTTGTCCGACAGTCTTTTTCAGAATGAGTTTGATCTGTCGGTTGGTGACTTCGACCTGCACATTTGTCTGGGGATGATACGGAGTGGATAACTTGGAATTGATGGAATATTTTCGCATCAGAGTTTCAAAAACTCTGTTACAGAAATGTGATCCATTATCATTAATTATCACTCTGGGGGTGCCAAATCGGGAGAAGATGTTCTCTTTAAGAAATTTGACAACCACTTTGTTGTCATTCGTCTTAGTTGGCACAGCTTCTACCCATTTAGGGACATAATCTACAGCAACCAAAATGAATTGGTTGCCGAAGGAATTGGGAAATGGCCCCATGAAATCAATACCCCAAACATCAAAAATTTCAACTTCAAGGATCGGGTTTAGGGGCATCATATCTCTTCTTGAAATCTTCCCAATTTTCTGACAATTTGCGCATGGCTTGCAAAAATGATATGAGTCTTTGAACAAAGTGGGCCAGTAGAACCCACTTTGTAGAACCTTTTCTGCAGTCTTGCGGGGACCGAAGTGTCCTCCGCATGCAAGGTCATGGCAAAAGCTGAGCACCCTCCTCTGTTCCTCCTCGGGTATGCATCGTCTAATGATTTGGTCGGGACAATACTTAAAAAGATACGGTTCTTCCCAGAAGAAGTACCGTACTCGGGCAAAGAAGCGGTATTGGTCTTTCTTTGTCCAGTCAGCGGGTAATTGTCCCGTGGCCAAGTAATTAACGATGTCAGCATACCAGGGTTCCTTAAGAATGGCTAGGATGTGCTCGTCTGGGAAATCCTCGTTGATCGGAGCTTGGATGGTTGGTGCATTCGGAATTCGTGAGAGATGATTAGCAACCACATTTTCTATACCTTTTTTATCCCGGATTTCTAAGTCAAATTCTTGAAGCAAAAGGATCCACCGAATCAGTCGGGCTTTTGCTTCCTTCTTGGTTATGAGGTATTTTAGAGCCGAGTGATCCGTAAAAATCACCGTTTTCGAACCTAACAAGTAAGGCCGGAACTTTTCTAACGCAAAGACAACGGCGAAGAATTCCTTCTCAGTCATTGTATAGTTCTATTGGGCGTCATTCAAAGTCCTACTCGAGTAATAAATCACGTGCTACCTATTGTCTATGCGCTGTCCTAGAACAGCACCAATAGCAAAATCAGATGCATCATATATGATTTCAAATGGCTGGGTCCAATTAGGAGCAGAAATGATAGGCGCAGAGATAAGTTCTTGCTTAAGCTTCCCCCATGATTTAAAACACTCATCGTTGAAATCAAAGGGCACTTCCTTAGCGAGCAGGTTGGTTAAGGGCCTCGCGATTTTGCTAAAGTCCTTAATGAACCGTCGGTAGAACCCAGCATGCCCTAAAAAGGATCTAATATCCTTGATGCTTTTGGGTGGTGGAAGCTTAGCAATTACTTCTACCTTAGCCTTATCCACTTCTATGCCTCTCCTCGAAATCTCATGGCCCAAGACAATACCCTGCCTCACCATAAAGTGACATTTTTCCCAGTTTAGAGTTAGGTTCTTCTCAATGCATCTTTGTAGCACTAACTCTAAGTGATGAAGACACTGATCAAATGAATCTCCGTAGATGGAGAAGTCATCCATGAAAATCTCAAGAAACGTTCCACCATGTCAGAGAACAAACTAAGCATGCACCGTTGGAACGTTGCAGGAGCATTGCACAATCCAAAAGGCATGCACCAATAAGCAAAAGTTCCGAACGAGCAGGTGAATGTCGTCTTTTCCTGGTCTTCTGCAGCAATGGGGATTTGATTATATCCCGAGTACCCATCTAGAAAGCAGTAGTACTTATGTCCAGCCAAACACTCAAGCATTTGGTTGATGAAGGGTAGCGGGAAGTGGTCTTTACGGGTAGCTGCATTCAACTTCCTGTAGTTGATACAAACACGAACCTTGGTAGGAAGTCTTGTTTGTACCAAATCTTTTTCGTCATTCTCTACTACCGTAAAGCCAGCCTTCTTTGGAACCGCATGAACAGGGCTAACCCATTGACTATCAGAAATGGGATAAATTATCCCATTATCTAATAGTTTCAGAATTTCAGCCTTAACTGCCTCTTGCATGAGAGGGTTAAGCCTGCGTTGTGGGTCCCTCCTAGGGGTTGCTTCATCGACTAAATGGATTCTGTGTTGTACTATGGCTGGACTTATTCCCTTGATGTCCTTCATCGTCCATCCAATGGCTTCCCTATATCTTTTCAGAATAGACATTAAGCTATCCTCTTGTTGCTCAGTCAAGTGGGACGCTATGATGACTGGCAAGGTATCCTTTCCGCCCAGGAAGGCGTACTTGAGGTGTTTAGGCAGGGCTTTTAGCTCTAGGGAAGGTGTTTCTTCATTGGAGGCAATCTCTGGGCTTTCAATCCTAGGATGGGGTACACTGGGGCTTGATGCCCAATCCACTGCTGAATCTACGATCTGGTCTAGATTAAAATCCTCAGCCTCCAGATCAAGCTCTGCCTTAGTTTCTATTTTCATACTTTCCTCATGCTCACTGGTCAGGTTTTTAATAGAATTGACCTCAAACGTCTGATCATTGACATCCCTAGGTTGTCTTTCAAGATTAAAGACATTGACTTCCTTCGTCATGTCTCCAAAAGTCAATCGCATGGACCCGTTCCTACAGTTGATTATGGCATTGGCTGTAGCAAGGAATGGGCGCCCTAAGATGACGGGAGTTTGAGACCTAAGATTGGACACAGGTTGGGTCTCAAGCACAATGAAGTCAATGGGGTAAATGAAATCCCCGACCCGGATGAGGACGTCTATGATTTCCCCTTCGGGATCTTCACAGATCGGTCAGCTAGCTGAATGGTGACTCGAGTTGGGCTTAGCTCGCCCAACCCAAGTTGCTGGTATACTAAGAGAGGTAGCAAGTTGATACTTGCTCCCAGGTCAAGAAGCGCTCTACTGATTTCGGTCTGTCCTATGGTGCAAGAAATTGTGGGACATCCGGGATCATTGTATTTCACCGGAATGGGACCAGACAGAATTTCGCTTATATTAGTGGCCAAGAAGACTTTCTTGGGCACATTGGTCTTTCTCTTCTTTGTACACATATCCTTAAGAAATTTGGCATAAGCCGGGACTTGTTGGATAGCGTCAAGAAGTGGCACATTCAATTTGACCTGGTTGAACATCTCTAACATTTTCTCCATGTACATATTTTTATTGTCGTTCCTAAGCCTATTGGGAAAGGGTGCTACAGGCTTATGAACTTGTTCAGCAGCTTTGTCCTCGTTAGATGTTTGTGGAGTGGATTGGGAGGAACTAGCAGAGGTGGAGGCAGGAGTGGGATCGGGATGGACTGGACTTTTCTGTTGGTAAACCTGATTGTCTACCTTCTTTTCAAATCGCAGTGTGTGAACAGCATTACACTGGTTAATCGATGGATCCTGAATTTCATATGCTTGGTTGGAGGTTTTTGGGTTAACTAATGGCTAACTAGGCAAAGTACCCTTAGGTCTTTCACTTAGGGAGCTAGCTAACTGGCTCATCTGCATTTCCAACCTCGATATGGCCTGTGAATGACTGTTCAGAGTTTGTCCCTGGTTTTGCATAAAAGCGGTTTAGGACTTTATGAAAGCCTCTATGCTCTCCTCCAATTTACTGATTTTCTTTTCCATTGGTGAGCCTTGGGAGGAAGAAGCTGGGGCTTGACTGGGAAAAGTTGGTGGAGGAATAGGATGGTTAAAGTTGTTGGAAAAATTAGGCCTGGGAGGATTGTTTTGGGCCCAGGAGAAATTGGGGTGATTTCTCCAGCCGGGATTGTAGGTCTGTGAGTAGGGGTTATGAGGCGGCCGTGAGTAAGCCGCGTTCATATGTTCTGATGGCACTTGCTGGGCATGAAAAACAGGGCACTCTTCAAAAACATGGTTTGGTGCCTGACAATATGAACAACCCGGATTGTGAATTGGTGGTGGGTTGATCTGGTTGATACTGGCAGGCTCTTTTGTTTCCAGAGCCTCTATCCTTCTCATTAGGGTAGCAATCTTAGCCTCGGCAGCTATGGATGATTCTAGAGATAGGAGCCCTCCTCTTGAAGCTATAGATTGTGAATTCCTAGGTTTCTCCGAGGCTGGCTCCCATTGCAGGGTTTTCTCTGCTAAGTCCTCAAATAAATCCCAACCCTGATTCTCATCCTTCTGCAAGAACCCTCCCTGACACATCATTTCTAACAGGGTCTTAGTCTGATAATCTAGACCATCGTAGAGAATCTGGCACTGACGCCATTTCTCCACGCCATGATGAGGGCACTGAGCTAGGAGATCTTTGAATCGCTCAAAGTATCTCCAAAATGGTTCGCTCGGGTCTTGCTTAAACTGCATGATGTTCTTCCTAATGAGGGCAGTTTTGTGAATTGGGTAGAATTTCTTCAAGAAGGCCTTGACGAAATCATCCCAGGTCGTGACTGAATCTGCTGCCAAGCTGTACAACCACTTCTTAGCTAGGTCCTTTAGGGAAAAAGGGATGAAACGTAACCTAACAGCATCGTCTCCTAGCTGGGGTATACGCATCATGAGGCATACTTCTTCAAATTCCCTAACAAAGAAGTATGCGTCCTCTGATTCTAAACCATGAAATTTGGGAAGAGTGTTAATGAATTGTGGCTTTAACTCAAAATTATTGCCGTTTGCTTCAGGAAGTTTTATGCAAGATGGAAGTAAAGTTCTGATCGGGTAAAATCTATCCTGAAGTGACGCCATCACCGGTTCTGGATGCAAGGGTAGAGAAGTGTTTCTTGTTAATCTGGAAGTTGACGGATCTCTCACCCACTCTTGCATGCAGCACACCACAACCAACGTGAAGACAACAAACAATCGAAAAAGAACTAAAAACAAACAAAAGAAGAAAAATAACCACAAGCCTTAGTCTAAGGTACTTGGACCTAGACGACTCCTAACTGATCGATTCTCCGGGGAAGGTTGTTGCAGGAACTCGACTACAAGCTAATCATCCAAGAAAGGGCAAAGCTCGGGGGGAGGTATTCGGGCAGAGCCACGGGCCTTATTATGCCAAACCACGGAGCTTTTGAGGCTTTACCTCTCAATCCACTTTCCTTAGACACCGATTTTGCAGGAGTATAGTTCTTAGAATTTCCAACCTAGGTTAATCTCCTAGTGAGTCCGAGATGTCCCTAGGGCCAACGTCTATTGATTTTTAGTTAAGGCTTGGGAAAATGTGAGTGCACTTGGAGATGATTTTTGGGCTAAAGAAGGGTGATGAAATCCCCACCTTATCTTGTTTAATTGGGTTTTGCCCTTAATGTCAATTGTGCAGGTGTACAATTTATTCACAACAAGGTAACACTCAAAGCGGTAAATCACTTCAAAATGTTGGTCCTATTGATTGTTATACATATTTGCATATTTTACCACTTCCATACTATGCATATTGTAAATAAAATGTGATTTTTAACCCCTTTTCTCTCTATTTTTACAGGTCCACAACTGAAAAGAGAAAAAGTCCATTAATCACTTTAATTAGCAATAATTAAAGAGATTAAATCCATAAGCCCAAAAGAGCCCAAGATTTGAATTTGGATTCAGTTGAGATCCGCGGGCCAATTGGATCTTCTAGAAGGCCACGTGGATAACCACCTAACAACCAAATCACAACAGAAAATCTGGGCTCAACGGCCCAGATTTTGCCGCCAAAATTGGGGATTTCCCGCGTATCTGCGGCGGTTTGGAGGCAGTTGGAGCCCGGATTTTGCGCCAACGACCAGGGCTCTAGATCCTTCTCATGGATGGCTATAAATAGAGGACCAGGGTCTGTGCGAAAGAGCAGAGAAGAGAGAGAAGAAAATAGGGGAAATTCTTGTATTTTGTTATTTTCCTAGGTTTTTAGTCTTCATCTTCTTCCTCCTAGAGATTTTGACAAAGTGAGAGAGAGAGAGTGCTGTTTGAAAGCTTGTATCAAGAAAGTGACATTCTTGTAGGCAAGGATTTATCAAAAGAGCTCCATTCATCTCTTTGCAATCTCTAGTATGCTTTATTTTACTTTGCTTTAATTTCTTATTTTCATTCTAGTGTTATTTCATTTGCTTTAGTTCTATTGCTTTACATCATGAATAGTTGCTTTGTTTTTAGTATAATGGATAGCTAAATTTCTATTGCATGGCTAGCTAAGAACTTACCTAGCTAACTTCTATCTCTTTGGATTATGCTTATCTTTATACTTGCATTGTGATATTTCTTTTACTTACCAAGGAAGTAGAGTTGCTTTCCCTTGGCAATTGCTTGTTCATACTCCATATGACTCATGTGTGCCTCATTTAGAGCCTTGTCTAGAACAAGTGCCTTTGATGGAACATGGAGATGGATCACCTACATATGCTACTTGTAAGAACAACTTCTCTACTTCAAGCTAATTTGTTGTTATGTCTTGAATGTTTGAATGAATATTGATTCTTCGAACTTAGCATCTTTGAGTACCTATCCTAGAGTTCATCATTGAACATCTATCTAGAGAGCCAATGAATTCATATGAGGCTTCAAGCTAAGAACAAGAGAACACTCATCTCCATAACGGTAAAACACTTGAACAAACAAGCAAGATATCCCTATTGCCAATGAATCAACACGAGGCAATATAGCATCACCATTGAGTTTAGCAAGTTAGCAATGAGGTAAAGTTACCTAGCCAGGTACCTTCTCATATAAAGTTTTCTAGCACTTTCTTTACTAGCTTTTCTTTCTTTGCAACACACTTCACCCAAGTTCTTTTGATTTCTTTTTCCATAATGCACAAATCCATCACTTCTTTTCTTGTTGCTTCTTGCATTTGTGTAAATACATAGAAGACATTTCGTTTTTCATTTCTTCACTCCATATCGTAACGCTTCTATCGCTAGCTCTCCCGGAGAATCGACCCGGTATAGCCATTGCTATAGCGGAGATTGGAAAGGGTATATTGATCTTTGAATACATTTGTGGAGAAAACGAGCACCAAGGTTAACTCTAAACTTTTCTTCTTTAATTGAATACTTGTGTAATAACTCTACATTACTCTTCCCCAATCAAATTTTTGGCACCGTTACTGGGGAGAGCAACGGTATTTGAATTCAAGTGAAGAATTAAACGAATACTCTTCTCTGTTGCAGGTACAGGTTGAAGAAACAGCAAATCTTGCATTGCAGAAACAATAAGTGGACCTGGGCCTCTGCTCTCGAAAGCAGAGACCAGGATCCCTCTGAATTGCCGCAAATTCTGGGCTTTTGCCGCAGGATTGCGGCAAGGAGGAGTTGACTACGGACCACTTTTCTGCAGGGCTTGCTTCTCTGCAAAATACAGCTGCTGCAATACTTTAAATCTTGTTTGCTTCACCTGATAACTGCTAATCAACAGTAAAAAATTTGTTGCAAGTTAAGAAATTTGTTTAGACATTTGCATACTAGGCACGTGTCTTTCAATTCTTTACATTTACTGTTGAAGAGTGCTGGAGACAAGGTACGTAAGCATAGCATATAGACTAGGACTCACTCTTTGTTTGATTTAATTAAGCTTTGAGTGAACCTTGTTTGTTGATATCGTACACTTGCACAAATAAACTTTAAGGGCAAATCCCATAAAAAAGATAAGGTGGCGATTTTATCACCCCTTCCTTAGCCCAAAAACCATTTCCCCCGCACTCACAATCCTAAGTTTCTAATTAAAAATTGCTAGACGTTGGCCCTAGGGACATCCGGACTCACTTAGGAGATTATCCTAAGGGGAAAAGGTGTTGGAAAGTGACTTTTGTAAAATCAGTGTCTAGGAAAGGGGTTGAGGGCCGAAAGCCCGAAGGTTGTTGGTTACTTAATTAAGGAACGTCTCTGACGGAAAACCTCCCACCAACCTTACCCTTCCCTGGCTGATTTGCTTATAGTCAAAGTCTACACCGAACCTCCTGTGGACGATCTAAAGTTAGGAGTCGTCTAGGTCCAGGAAACCTAGAAAGCTTGGATTGGTTTTTTCTTTTTCTTGATTGTTATTTTTTCATTTTCCTCCTGTGTGAAAGGTGCACGTTGATTGTGTAATTGTATGCAAGAGTGGTATCGAGATCCGAATTCTGCTAGGCTTGTAAGAACTTCTACACTACCACATACACCACCACTCGACACAATCATGACCACCAACGTTTCGTTGCAAGACAAGTTCTATCCGATTCGCACATCACTTCCATCGTGCATTCTCCTCCCAAACACTAATGGAAATAACTTTGAGTTGAAGCCCCAGTTCATAAACACACTTCCACGATTCCATGGCCTTGAATCTGAGGATGCGTACTTCTTCATCCGAGAGTTTGAAGAAGTATGCCTTATGATGAGAATTTCCCAGTTAACCGAAGATGCTGTCAGACTTAGGTTTATACCTTTTGCACTTAAGGATATTGCTAAGAAGTGGCTTTATAATCTCCCAGTTAGCTCAATTTCTTCTTGGGATGATTTCGTTAAGGTCTTTCTTAAAAAGTTTTATCCTATCCATAAGACAGCCCTTATGAGGAAGAATATAATGCAATTCAAACAAGAAGCCAATGAACCATTTTGGAAGTACTTTGAGCGCTTCAAAGACCTAGTAGCCCTGTGTCCCCATCACGGTATAGAAAAATGGCGCCAGTGCCAGATTATCTATGATGGGCTTGATTATCAGACTAAGACGCTCCTTGAAACCATGTGTCAAGGAGAATTCTTAAAGAAGGATGAAGATCAGGGTTGGGATCTTTTTGAGGCATTAGCTGAAAAGACAGTCCAGTGGGAATCATGTACTGAGAAACCTGCACCCACAACTTTCAGAACTGGTTTACATTCCATAGGATCCTCAATAGCTGCAGAAGCTAAAATCACACAGTTGATGAAGAGGATTGAGTTGCTAGAGTCCAGGGAAAACTCTGCTGTGAATCAGGTCAACCCATCTATTGTTAATCCGGGTTGTACCTACTGCCATGATCTGAATCATCTGTTTGAGGAGTGTCCAGTTTATCAAACTCAAATGTTTCAGGAGAGTACGAATGCCACGTACACCAGACCCACTTACAATCCTTACTCCAAAACCTATAATCCGGGATGGCGAAACCATCCGAATTTCTCTTGGAGTCAGTCTGGCCCTGAGCAGCCGAGACAACCATTTCCACAACAATACCCTGCTCAGTCTCATCCACCGACTTACCACCAGAACCACCAAATGTTCATTCATACGAGAGTCCACCCAGATTTCAGTCATATCAAAATCCTGTGCCATATCAAGGAAATTTTCAGCCCCAATTTCAGCATCATCCACCACCCAATCCTTCAGACAAAAGAATTTCTGATTTGGAGAAAATGATAGAGACCTTATCTAAGAACCAAGCTTCAATGATGAACAATCAGCAGCAGGACATGAACAAATTGCAAATTCAAATAGGGCAGTTGGCTAACTCTTTGACTGAAAGACAAAAAGGAATGCTACCTAGCCAACCTGTGCCCAATCCCAAAGCCCATTTTCCTCTGCACGAAGTTGAAGACTTGGGACCCAGCCAATGCCAAGCCATTCAAATCCTTAGATCTGGAAAGCATGTAGATAACAAGGTTTCAAATCAGTCTCCCAGATCTGTGCCAATGCCACCACCTTCTGTTCCAATTCAACCCATGCAAGACAATCCTTCATCAAGCACAAAACCATCCACTTCTCAGTCGAAAGGAAAAGAGAAAGTTGATGAGCAAACATATAAGCCTGTTGTCCCATTCCCAAATAGGCTTACAAATCATAAGATGAATGCTCACATGGAGAAGATAAGAGAGATATTCAACCAAGTACAAATCAATGTCCCTCTCTTAGATGCCATTCAATAAGTACCATCCTATGCCAAGTTTTTGAAAGAAATGTGTACTAAAAAGAGAAAAGCAAATGTCCCTAAAAAAGTCTTTTTGGCTTCCAATATAAGTGAACTGCTCAATGGTCCGATCCCTGTGAAGTACAAAGATCCAGGGAGCCCTACCATTTCTTGTATCATAGGGCAGACCACCATAAATAGGGCTTTGCTAGACTTGGGTGCGAGCATCAATCTTCTCCCCTTTTCCGTATATCAGCGGTTAGGGTTAGGCAACCTTCGTCCAACCCAGATGACTATACAATTGGCTGACCGCTCTGTAAAGATTCCAAAGGGGGAAATTACAGATGTTTTGATACGGGTCGGGGAATTCATTTACCCCATGGACTTTGTTGTTCTTGAAACACAGCCCGTACAAAATCACAGAGCGCAAACACCAGTCATTCTCGGACGTCCTTTCTTAGCCACCGCAAATGCAATAATCAATTGTAGAAATGGATCGATGCGGTTAACATTCGGAGATATGACGAAAGAGGTAAATGTCTTCCATCTAGGGAAGCAGCCAAGGGATGTGGACAATGATTCCTTTGAAGTAAACTTGATTGAGGGTTTGACCAGTGAACATGTGGACGAGGTGGAGTATGAGTCTGAAGAGGAGTTTGAGTTGGAGTCGGATGACTTCAACCTGGATCAGATTGTTGGATCAAATATTGAACGGACCACTAATTCCACCCCTATTCTTCCCTTGCGCCATGAGCAACCTGTGATAGATCCAGTACCTTCTTCTGAGCTTAAGGCTCTTCCTGATCATCTCAAGTACAAGTACTTGGATGAGAAGGAATCTTTCCGGTAATCATCGCATCCAATCTTACTGAACAACTAGAAGAGGACCTTCTGACTGTGTTAAGGGAAAATAGAGAGGCCATTGGTTGGACCATGGCTGATATCAAGGGGATTAGTCCTTCCATTGTCCAACATAGGATTCACTTGACGGAAGATGCTAAGCCTAAACGAGACCCACAGTGCAGGCTGTCTAAAAAACAGACAAGCCTTTAAAAGCAGAGATCCAAGCTCAAGACGCGTTGGCTCGACACCCGCGTCTCAGCATCAGGACGCGTTGGCTCGACACCCGCGTCTCAGCATCAGGACGCGTTGGCTCGACACCCGCGTCTCAGCATCAGGACGCGTTGGCTCGACGCCCGCGTCTCAGCATCAGGACGCGTTGGCTCGACCCCCGCGTCTCAGCATCAGGACGCGCTGGCTCAACGCCCGCGTCTCAGGATCAAGACGCGCTGGCTCAACGCCCGCGTCTCAGGATCAAGGCGCGTTGACTCGACACCCGCGTCTCGGCTGCAACTACCCGAAATAAGGGGCCAGTCACCGCACATGTAGCGGGAAGTGGCCCCTCATTGTGGAGCGTTTTCAGGGGGCACGTTCATCCCCAGGGGCCTCTATAAATAGCCCTGTTGGCATCAACAGAGACAGACACACAGGGAGAGACGTACCTACATACAGGCATACACATCCAACACGCGTAGAGAGAGAGAGACACGCACGATCACCGGACGAAGGCATCGTCAACAGAGAAGGAGAGAAGACTCTTCAGCAAGCTTACTGCGTACTAGCTGCTCTTTGCCTAGCTCCTCTTCTAGAGTTTTGGTAGACAGAGCCGAGTTACTCTCTCTACCGACCGAAGAGAAGATCCCCGACGGTCCAAACAGTCATCCGATCAACGGAGAACAAGATTCACTCTCCACCGCCACACGAAGAACCCAGCATTAAACAAAAGGGGGATTCAAGATTCAACATCCTCCCTCCCTTGTAACCGGAAAGAAAGGAAAGTCTGGTTGTAATTGTTTCAACTGATTCAAGGAAATATTTTACACCCCGATCCTTCTCACCTAAAATCTCCTTCCAGGCACCTACAAGAGATGGCGACTCCGCTGGGGACTCTGTTTGTCACTGATGAACAAGCTGTGGCGCAGGATGATGTTCTCCGTAAGGGGAAGATGGTCGAAACGCTCGTTGTCGAGTTCGACCAGGCGAAGTATGAAGAGTTCCTCTCTTCTGGCTCCAAGAGCCCAAAGACCCGCGTCTGCCGCAGGGTCTCAACTGAAAAGCTACCCAAAGCCCAATCTGAGGCTCTGCCGGGTGCCGATGCCCACTGTGCCAAGACAAGTTCACGCGCCAACGCCTCCCAGAAGGCCCGCGTGACCTCAGGCACTGCTGTTGCGATCAACCGCGTCGCACAGAACACACGCGCCAACGCCTCCCAAAAGGCCCGCGTGGTCCCAGGCACCACTGCTGCTGCGATCAACTGCGTCGCGCAGAATACCCGCGTCAACGTCTCTCAGGAGACCCGCGTGGTGAACACTCTTGGTTCTGTAAACCAGGAGGTTGTTGGTTTCTCCCCTCCTCCACGACGCAACCGGAATGCTGAGCGTCGACAGAGGAGACGCGCGCATCAACTCCAAGTCGGAACCGTTGGTTGTCTGACTGGGGGTGGACGCGGCGTACAATCTGATGCCTTGCCCGCACCTCGTCCAGTGAGTGAGATCCGCGTTTGGCCACCCAAACGCGAGACTCCTCAAGTTGAGTCCTCTGAGGACCAACTCATCAAACGCCAGGGTGAAACCTCCGCGTCTTTTCAAACGCAGGAAGTACGCACTCGTAGGCGTGGGGCCCAGCAGCCCGCTCTCTCTCAAGCAACTCTGCCCAAACGCATCAGGCAGCAACGCGAGACTCGCGTGCGCGTCATACAGCCGCGTCATGAGAGCCGCGTCCCTGAAGTCTGCGTCCAGGCTGAACAGCACATGACTGTCTCCCGTCTTCGACGTTGCGAGACCAGTCTCTTTAATCCCCCTCCCACGGATTTGAGGGATTATTTGACAAGGAAAAGAAGTGCCAATCAAGCCACTTCGTCATGCTGCTATCAACAGCTCATCCATATACTCTCTGGATGCCATTATGGATCAGGCATGCACCAGCAGTCCTTAATCAGACAGCTCACCCTGATTCCCCCGTCAGCCAAAAGAAGACGCTCCCACAGAAGGAGAACCTTTTCAGATGTTGAATACCCGGAGCTTACTGCAAACATGACTAGCAGAAGCAAGGGAAAACAACCAATGGTCAACTCAGAGGAATCTGACTCTGAGCCGGAAGGGGTGTATCAACACACTTGCACCCGGACGGGGGCCATTCCCCCAATTGACTATAATGCCTTAGCCCGCGGCATTAGAATGGGTGATTCTCACTCCGCTGTAGTGGAGTCGCAGGCTTCAAACTCTTCCGTCGAGAAGGAGGCTTCCGCCTACATGACAGACACTCCTGAGGAGACGGCCAGACGTTTAGAACAGACGCAGAAGCGCCAGATGGATATAATCGCCTCTCAACAGAGATCCATTGACTCCCTCAAGCATATGCTTGAGAAATTGCTTGAAGAAAGAGCGAGATCTCCTCCTAGACGGCCGAAAGGGAAAGGGAGAAAGGGAGAAAGCCCACCCTCCGAACCTTCCGACGGGACACGACGATCTACCTCGGATGTGTCCAAGCCCTCGTCGCAGGCAAGAAGCGACCCAGACCCGGAAAAGGTTCATGCTAAAAGAATGAGCCTGCTGGAGCAACGACTCAATGCCCTTGCCAGTCGTAAAGATCTCCAAGAGGCTGGAGTAGTCCGGCCCTATCCGGCCGAGTGGGACTTAGTCCCGTACCCTCCTAAGTTTAAGGCTCCAACTCTCCAAGCATTTGACGGGAAGGGGTCACCCAACCAGCACATCTACTACTTCAAATCCCAGACCGGGAATGTAGTAGATAACGACGCTATACTGACGCGACTGTTCATAGGCACCCTGAAGGGGTTGGCCTTTGAATGGTTCATGAAGCTCCCAGAAGGTTCAATCAAGAACTGGAGCGACTTGGAGAAGCTGTTTCTGACACGCTTCTTCGAAGATGACTCGGAAGTGACAATGCCCACCCTTTTAGCAACCAAACAGCGAAAGGGAGAGTCCGTCAAGTCTTTCGTAGAAAGATTTCGGAGCGTGGCACTCCGATGTCCAAGCGGCATGACCCAGGCCACCCTGGTGGAAACATGTCGTCATAATCTCCAAACCTCACTCCTTGCTCAAATAGGAGTTGCTGAAAGCTGCACCTGGAAACAATTAGTCCAACAAGGTGAACAGGCTGAGGAGATTGTTGCCCGCGTCAGGGCAGAAGAAGGCAGGCCCAGGCCAGAGAGGTCAACAAGGCGTGCGCAGGACACATCCCTCCAAACAAAGCGGAAGGATAACTTGGCGACGGAGACCAAATCCCCCGCCAAACCTCAAACAGGCAGGGCAAGTGGCTCTTCAAGCTAGCCACGCCCCAACAAGCAGTATTCCTTCAAGGAGGAACATGTCGATTCGCTCTTCAAGCTACTCAACAAGAGCAATCGGCTGAAACTCCCTGAAGTTAGACGCCAAGAGGAAGTCGGCAAGACCGACAATCCCAACTACTGTATGTACCACAGAATGTTGGGACATCCTACCAAAAGCTGCTACGTCTTCAAGGACATCCTTCAGGCTCTGATTGACACGGAGGTGTTAAAGCTCCGACCAGAGCAGAAGAAGGTCACGGCCAACGTAACGTCAGTTCTCCTGTTCGGGAGACAACCTCCTACACCTGCAGGGGTAACTCCTATTCCAAGGGGAGAATTAAGAGTGGTCAACACAGACCCTCACCAGCAACAGGAGAAGGGCTTGGTAGCCGTCCCTACACCTCAGGGGGAAACCATGTGGGTCCACCCTGACCTCGTCAATGAACAACAATGGACTACTGTGACCAACAGAAAGTCTAAAGGCAAGGCAAAAGCTTCATCGTGCCATGTGATCTGCGCTTCCTCTCGAGAAGCGGATACTGATGTTCCCTCGTTGACTGACTCAGAAGAGGAAACAATAGTCCTGGCCGCAGAGCCCAGCCAACCGATGGCGGGGACCCGTTCAGGACAGGCATACTTGAAGCAGTACGGTGAGACGGTAGCGACTTCTCCGCAACCAGCCGTAGAACCAGCCAAGCCCTCCACAAAACCACCTGTGGAGAAACAGAAAGAAACCCGGTTTTCTCGGGTTCTTTCAAAAGGTGCAGCAGAAGGATCCTCGACACCTTACCGCTTCGATGTCTTGGCTCAACTAGCCAACATCCCGGCACGCATCACCTTGTATGAACTCCTGAGGCTATCAAAGTCAACCAGAGAGGCTCTACAAGAAGCTTTGGCAAATGCTGAGGTCTTCATGACCCGCGTGCCAAGGGAGGAAGATGTAGAGGATTGCCTCCACGCCTCCCCAGATGCTCCCTGCATCACCTTCACAACAGATGACATGCAGGTTAAAGGGAAGCATGACCGACCCCTATACTTCACAGGATATATCGGGTCATCCGAGGTAAATCGCATCCAGGTAGACCCAGGGTCCGCGCTGAGTATCATACCTCGCCGAGTCATGCAATTTCTGGGCATTCCTACCCATCGTCTGAGCCCTACCAGACAACTATTTACGGGTTTAATGCCAATAGCTCCCGTCCGATGGGGAAGATCAAGCTCAAATGCCAGATCGGGAGCCTCAAGTCGGAAGTGACATGCTACGTCATTGACGCTGACACTTCCTACAACCTGTTGCTGGGACGACCATGGATTCACCGTAATTCCATCGTTCCCTCCACTCTCCACCAAGTCATGAAATACATTGACGAGAGTGGACAAGTTCAAACGTTGATTGCCGAAAGGCATCCGTTTAAAGGGGTTGAAAACTATTTCACGGACTCCCTCCTATATCAGGATCCTGAGGAGACTAATGAAACCCCGCAACCAGAGGAGCTAGACTCTGGTAATGAGGCTGACATTGAGCCTGAGAAAGAAGAGTGCCTATGGGAGTTGGAACCCCTTGTAAAGAGCACTAATAAGCTCGATATTGACAACACCACCGACGATGCGGGTGGTTGGTACATTAATGAAGATTTAGATTTTGCGTATTTTCCTGTGTATGTTTCTGATTCAATACCGTCGGATACTACTACCGACGTGGACGATGACCTCTGGTCGGCAATGGATGCTTTGACATCTTTGCATGTACCGGTGAAATCATCTTTCGGGACATACCAAGATAATGGTAATGCGCAAGAATCTATATTTATGGTTCCAGCCAGACGAAAAGGCCAAAGACCAATACTTTTTGGGCGAATCTCGTCTGAACCGATGCCTCACGAAGAATCGGAAGGCGAGGATGAATCCCCTCAGTTCAATCATTATGAACCGAAAGCGCTCAGAATGATGAAACGCATGGGATATGACCTAGCCAATAGGCCCGGATTAAACTTCGGTAAAGGAAGGAGAACGCTGCTCCGGTCCTTTGTGCCGAAAGGGAAAGCACCTGATTATTATCATCAGACGCGCCGGGGGTTGGGCTATGTATCAACTCCAGTCCCATCAGTCTCTGATTCTCGAGAGTCGTCAGGTCACGATTGCTCTTCAGACACGTCATCATGGGAGTCAGATGTCAGTGTCGGCAACATCTTCAAAGGGCTTTCAGTAAACGTGGTTTCAACAGGCCATCTGGAAGATGAAGATGAAGAAATGATCCAACCTGATACAGATCCTTGGATCAAACATTTGAATGCTCTTTGGGATATCCGCTTTGAACAGTGTGAGCCACCCACAGAAGATAAGGTTGTTCAAATCAACCTAGGAGATGAGGCCAACCCAAAGCCCATTTTCATAAGTGACGGCTTGTCACCTTCGGAAAAGGAGGATCTAATATCTCTTGTACAAGAGTATATAGACGTCTTCGCCTGGAATTATGAGGACATGCCTGGACTTGATCCTCAAGTGGCTATGCATCGCCTCAACATCAATCCGGACATGAAGCCTGTTAAACAACAGCAGCGACGGTTCCGTCCAGAGATAATGGAGGCAATTCAATCAGAAGTCAGAAAGCTTATTGATTCTGGCTTCATCAGGGAGGAACAGCATCCCGACTGGGTAGCCAACATCGTCCCCGTCACCAAGAAGAATGGGAAGATCCGGATCTGCATCGACTTCCGTGATCTAAACGAGGCCTGCCCCAAAGACGAATTCCCATTGCCAATCACAGATGTCATGATTGACAATACTTGTGGATTCGAGCTAATGTCCTTTATGGACGGGTTCTCAGGATACAATCAAATCAAGATGTATCCCGATGACGAAAAGCATACCTCCTTCAGGACTCCTCTAGGGGTATATTGCTATACTGTCATGCCTTTTGGACTGAAAAATGCAGGGGCAACATACCAAAGGGCCATGAACGTCATTTTCCATCAGCAGATACGCAAAACGGTGGAATGTTATGTCGATGACATCGCGGTGAAAAGTCGCACTAAAGGTGATCACATAGCAGACCTGAAGGTGGTCTTCGACATCATGCGGGCTCATCAATTGAAGATGAACCCCACCAAGTCCTTCCTGGGGGTAGCCAGTGGTAAATTCCTAGGATTTGTTGTGACTTCCACAGGAATCCATTTGGATCCGGAGAAAGTCCGCGCTATCCAAGAGATGCAACCCCCCAGAAGCCTCAAGGAGCTCAGGGGATTACAAGGACGATTGGCGTACATCCGCAGGTTCATATCAAACCTTTCCGGGAGATGCCAACCCTTCGCCAAGCTGATGAAAAAGGGTGTTTCATTCATTTGGGACGACGCTTGTCAAAAAGCATTTGAGGAGATCAAACACTACCTCACCCAACCACCAGTTCTTGCAGCTCCGGTGTCCGGAAAGCCTTTCTTGGTATATGTTCGAGCAATGGATCATTCCCTGGGAGCTCTACTAGCTCAGAATGATGAACAAGGACGAGAACAAGCAATCTACTACCTAAGTAGATCAATGATCGGAGCCGAACATCGGTACAACCCGATCGAGAAGGAATGTTTGGCGCTGGTGTTCGCTATTCAGAAAATGCGACACTATCTAGTAGGCCAAACTATAAATGTCATATCAAAAGTCAACCCTCTGAGGTTACTCATGACAAAGCCTTCCTCGTTGAATGGCCGGCTGGCAAAATGGGCCATGTTGCTATCCCAGTATGATATGCACTTTCTGCCGCAGAAAGCCATTAAGGGACAAGCGGTGGCAGACTTCCTAGCTGAACACCCAGATCCAAGGGCAGCCAAAGTCTACGAGGATCTCCCAGACGAAGTGGCCGAAGCCTACCTGACTCAGACATCGTTTGAAAGTCAAGTGTGGCAACTTTTCTTCGACGGTGCATCAAGGACAAGCCCGAAGGGACACATAGTAGCGGGGGTAGGAGTGATACTCGTCTCCCCACAAAATTATGTGATTCCCCGTGCTGTCTCACTAACGGAGCCTTGTTCCAACAATGTGACGGAATACAATGCTCTATTGATTGGGATGCAGCTCGCCGATGAGATTGGCGTTAAAAATCTCGAAGCATACGGTGACTCTAAACTCATCGTCAGTCAAATTCGCGGGGAGTACGAAGTCAGACATGAGGACTTAGTACCCTATTACAACGCAACTATCCGCATGGCCGAGGGGTTTGCTAACTTCTACATCGACCATGTACCGCGCAGGCAAAATGCGCACGCCGATGCACTCGCATCCCTGGCAGCCTCCTTAGCTCTTCCAACTGGAGCAATGGAGAAGATATTCGTCTACAGCCACGACCTGTATTGCCCGAAAAATACTCTCAAGGACTATCATGAGTCAAAGGGAGATTGTCGAGGCAAAGAAGTGCTGGAATTGTCGGCCGGTCCAGAGCTTAAAGACTGGCGATTCCCCTACATCGACTATGTCTTGTACGGCATCCTACCTGAGGACACCAAGGAAGCGGCTACCATTCGAAGGAAAGCCCCTAAATTCTACTATAATGCGATCACGCGAACATTGTATCGTCGATCGTATGACGGAATCTTACTTCGGTGTCTCTCACCAAAAGAGGCCCAGGGGGTATTGAAAGAGGCTCACGACGGTACGTGCGGAGCCCATCAACCTGGCCCAAAATTGGCACATCGACTCCAAAGGTTGGGTTACTATTGGCCAAAAATGATCGCCGATGCTGTCGCTTATGCTAAGAGATGTCACGCCTGTCAAATACACGGCGATTTCATCCATCAAGCACCAGGGTACCTCCACTCTACGACCTCTACCTGGCCGTTTGAAATGTGGGGGATGGACGTGGTTGGCCCTATCAGCCCACCATCATCGAAAGGACATCGGTTCATTCTAGCGATAACCGATTACTTCTCAAAGTGGGCCGAAGCTATCCCTTTGATAGAGGTAAAATCTTCTAACGTGGTCAAGTTCGTGAAACATCACGTTATTTACCGCTTCGGTGTGCCTCGGCGTATCATCCATGACAATGGACCCCAGTTCATCAGCCAGGCTTTCCAGAGATTCTGCGCGAAGTTCAGAATCCAGAGTGTGTCCTCAACGGCATACTATCCTGCTGCTAACGGTCTTGTAGAAGCCTTCAACAAGACTATTGGCAAGCTTCTCAAGAAATTTGTCTCGAAAAGTCAACGGGACTGGGACGACAAGCTGGGTGAATGCTTATGGGCCTACCGCACAACGGTGCGAACCCCAACTAAAGCCACGCCATTTTCCTTGGTATACGGATGCGAAGCCGTCCTTCCACTGAAAATCCAAATTCCATCTCTACGCGTCGCCTTGACAGCGGAGATGACAACTGAGGAGAAGCATCAGCAGCGACTCCAGGAGTTGGAAGCCTTAGACGACAAGCGTTTGCAGGCCCAACAACAAATCGAGCTTTACCAAGCTCGTATCACCAGAGCCTTCAATAAGAAAGTTAAATGCGAACTTTCAAGAAAGGCGACCTTGTCTTAGCCGTCCGAAGACCCATGGTCATGACGCACAAGACAAAAGGAAAATTTCAACCCAAATGGGAAGGACCATTTGTGGTAGAGTCAGTCTACTCAAATGGGTCATATCGCCTCATAACTTCAAATGGCGATACACTCATGATGCGATTAATGGCAAATTCTTGAAGAAGTACTATCCTTAATAGTACTCCTCCTCCGATCAAGTTAAAAGTACACCTCTGATCAAACATCCGACGCCCTCAACGGCTAAGGATAGAGGAAAATGTTGGCCTTTAAGCCCGACATAAATCCTCGACAACTTATCATGCTGAGGGGAATAGCATGACTAGCCCAGCTCAAACGGTAGTTGGTAAAGGCATGTCAAACCCGTTGACAGTTGAGGATTTGCTAAAAATCCTAAGGGACACGTTCCCATTTGATCCGACGCCCTCGACGGCTAAGGATAGAGGAAAATGTTGGCCTTTAAGCCCAACATAAGTCTTCGACAACTCATCATGCTGAGGGGAATAGCATGGCTAGCCCAGCTCAAACGGTAGTTGGTAAAGGCATGTCAAACCCGTTGACAGCTGAGGATTTGCTAAAAATCCTAAGGGACACGTTCCCATTTGATCCGACGCCCTCGACGGCTAAGGATAGAGGAAAATGTTGGCCTTTAAGCCCAACATAAGTCTTCGACAACTCATCATGCTGAGGGGAATAGCATGGCTAGCCCAACTCAAACGGTAGTTGGTAAAGGCATGTCAAACCCGTTGATAGCTGAGGGTTTGCTAAAAATCCTAAGTGGACTTGATTCCACTCTTTCCTCCAAAATCCCTTACCAATTCTCATCCACAGAATGGTAGGACCACAAAAAAAACAATCGTTGCCAAGTTAACACCATACCTCTGGTAATGAGATACCCCTTGTAGAGTACAAATCTTGCTTGTCAACTCTACATTTTGCCAAGTTAACACTACACCTCTGGCACTTCAAATTCCACTTGTCAATTCTCGTTCATAGAATGACAGGTCCTCAAATTATCTTCGGCATCAAGCCAATTCTTGTCAAGTTAATATTACACCTCTGACAAAACCGCTGTTTAAGTTAACATTATACCTCTAAGCAGCACTTCAAGTTTCTGCCAGGTTTAATATTACACCTCTGACAGTCACTTTTCTTCAGTCTTCCATATCGAAGCTGAAATGCATGATGCCAAGTTAACAATACACCTCTAGCATCTGAGTCATCGCTAAGTTCAACAATACACCTATGGCCATGATCGTTCCTCGACTTCCTCGTCTAAGTCGAGATGAATGATGCCAAGTTAACACTACACCTCTAGCATCCGAGTCATCGCTAAGTTCAACAATACACCTATGGCCATGACCGTTCCTCGACTTCCTCGTCTAAGTCGAGATGACCAATGCTAAGTTCAACATCACACCTCTAGCATTACCTCACTGTTACGTTAAACATTACACCTATGACAGTGACATTCTGAGTTAAGTTAATATCACACCTCTGACTCACATCCTTGTCGAGTTAACACCACACTTCTGACAAGACTATCTCCAACCCGTTAAGTTAATATCACACCTCTAACGGTAAAAGCTTCACTAGATTCCTCGCGGGTCTAGTTTCACTTGTTATTCTCTTCAACAGAATAACAGGTCCACCTAAAGACATTGTTAGGTTAACATTACACCGCTGACAATGTTTTATCAAATTCCCCAGCTGACCTTGAATCAAGTCAATCCCAGACACTTGACAAAAGTTCACCTTCTCTGGGAGTACGCATTCCCCTTGTCACTTTCTTTTATAAAGTGGCGGGTCCACCAAAATCATTCTTTTGCTTCTAAAACAAAACATTCAAGACAACAGAAAGAGGCAAAAAGAAAAGTGTCACTTTTATTTATATATCCAAGCATATGAAAGTGATACAAATGCTCTCTTATACAATAAGATGAGTGCTCTCTTATACAATAAGATGAGTGTTACAATAAGGAGTACAAAAAAGTCCCTCTCTCTCTCAGAGGCCGTACTCACTCCTTGAAACCGCATCTGATCCCAGGTGCACAATTGGAGCCGATTGCGCCATGGCGATGACGCAAAAGTCGAAAGCGCCCTAGCTGACTAAGCCAAGAGCAATGGTGTTCTTGAGGTCCAGCGGCAGCAGAAAGTCCTGCAACCCTTCATTCATCACCATCCCTTTCCCCAGCAGGCCATCCAACGGAGTGTCCTTGATGTCACTTCTGGAGTAGGGAGAGGAAGAGGATCTTTCCGCCACCGCAACCGCCGGAACCTCCTCGCCGTCATACCTGACCTGACCATCTCTTGCCATCAGGCATGTTTGGTACAGGAGATCTGAAGAGACCTTGGCGAGGGTTGGGTCCTCGTCAGAGACATAATATATTCTCTCATAGGTGACGAGGACCATAATATATTCTCTCATAGGTGAACATTGAACAAGCTCGCCGGTTGAAGCATTCTTCCAGGGGACCAGCGAACCTGCAAAGAACAAATAAGAGAATCAGAAAATCTGGAACTTAGTATACTTTAACAAAAGAAAACTAAGTAACAGACGCGGCAGTCCTTAGACTTCAGACGCGGGTCAAAACTGTGCCATGCGCAGGATTCAAACGCGGCTTTATCTTACGTCTGCGCCTAAAAGCACAAGACGCGAAAAAGTATAAACGCCAAAAATTGCCATCTCTCTGCTGGGTGAACAGGAGTTGCAAGATTCAGGTCGGAAACTTTGAATTCATCCAAGGCATTGGCTATAAAACGCGTCAAGACAATGGATGTAAAACGCAATGAGCAACGCGCGCGTCAAGCGCCCGCGTTCAGAGGAGTTCAAATCAATGGCGCAAATTCCAGAAAAGGAATGCGCCAAGACTTCTTTCAGACGGTTACGCCAAGGTGCAGGCCTGGATGGGCTATAGATGTCATCAGGGTGACATACCAGCAGGGGCCTCTATCCAGAGCTGGCCTTTCCGCGTCCAAACGCAGGTGCACAAGATGATCCAAGAGGCTTTTCCTCCTGAAGAGACCAGACAGAAGCCTGAGAGCTTTGGGTCATCTTCATCCACAGAGTCACCATCACCCATGGAGACAGATCTCTGTCAGAAGCTCTAAAGAAGGCGAGACTTCTCTCGGAGCAAAACAAATGAAAACAGTCTAAGTTGGATTGTTGAAGAGGGAGAGGGTGCACTCTATTTATAGGCAGTCCCTAATAACTGTCATTAATGGTGCATCAATCGGAATCGCCGCGCACGACCGTCAAAGCCCAATCAAGGACTGACGCGTGGAACGCTGCTTTGGAAACCGTCGAGAGCGCCGGTTTTTCAACCGCCAGCGTCAGTTTTGCATTTAAGGGCATTAACGCCCGAGCCCAATGAGGAGTCGACGCGTGGACAACTGCCTTGGGAAGCAACGGATGACCCGGAACCCCAATCGACAGTGAAGACTTGACGTTCAAAGATCTCCTAAAATCTTTTAAGTCAGATTGCACTAAACGCAGTTGGGAAAGCCGCGTCCCTTGAGCAGGCAAGGCTGCGTCTCTCGTGTCTGCTCGACCCGCGTCTTTCTTAGCAAGACAGATTCGCGTTATTCAGAACCGCGTTTCGCCTGGTGATTGACGCCGCGTCTCATTAAAAGGACTTAGCGAAATACCAGTTCCTTGTAAAACACCTAGAGGGGGGGTGAATAGGTGTAAGTGCTAATCTAATAAACTAAATGCAAACTAAGTGCGCTAAATGCGGAAGCTAATGCAAATCTTGCAACACACTTAATACAATCCAACAAGTGTAGCCGAATTCCCCTTGCGAGGCTCTGGACTAACTCCTCTTGATTCCCCTAGATATGGGTTGAGGCGCTATGTGAAGCTCTTGTTGGATGAGTATAGGTGATGCACAAACACACAAGCAATCCAAGCAATATAAAATACACACAATCAAGCCAAGCATATAAGAATGAATAGCAATACGAATAAATGCAAGGCAATATGAAATATGCACAACACAAGCAAATATGATATGATATGAATATGATGCTTTGCACAAATATAAGAGAGAGAGTTAGAGAGACAATGGATCAATACGCAAACACCAAGATTTGTTTCGAGGTTCGAGCACCTTGCTCTACATCCCGCCTACACCACCGTGTAGGATTTCCACTATCTCAACTCCACCGAGGGAACCTCTACCGAAGAGGATTTCTTACAACTCTAGGAGTACCGAACTCCTCTCTCAAACAACAACCTCCTCACAACCGAGGGGTTAGGCCCGTAGCCAAAACAACAACCAATCCACACACCTCTACCGAAGAGGCTCACAACCAAACTCCACCTCTACCTAAGAGGGATCCACAACACAATCACCCGATCACCTCTACCGAAGAGGGATTCACAAATATAAGGGTGTTTACAACAATGAGGTTTACAACAAACAACCTCAAACACTTCTCTTTCTTTTTCTCTTATCTTTTTCCACAAAAACAAAGATCCTAATAGTTTAGGATAGAAGATATAGCTCAAGTGTGGAAAACAAGTGTTTTTGGAAACAAGCAACAAAGAAAAATCTTTGGGAAAATACTTGCAATATGATAGAATTGAAGATCTAAGCAAAAATCCCAAAAACCTATTTTTCTTTGATTTTCCAAAAACCCTAAAACAATAAAGATGAGAAGTTTTTGCCCTTAAAACTCTTTTGAAAACTCTTTTAAACACTTCAGAAAACTGAAAATATTTCTCTTAGAAAACTTGGCCAAAATCCCCAAAGAGATGGGGTTTATATAGCCCCTATACAAAACTAGCCGTTAGGCTGAGCTGGCAGTCTGACAGACTGCCGGTCGACCGGTCCGGTCGACCGCCAACGGTCAAAAATGTGACCGTTGGGCAATAGCGGTCGACCGGCCCGGTCGACCGAAACATCCTGAGAGCAGAACTCTCATCTCGGTCGACCGGCCCGGTCGACCGTCCCAGAGACTCCAAAACGTGCACAGACTTGTGCACGTCGGTCGACCGTCCGGTCGACCGGCCTATGGTGCGGTCGACCGACTTGGCCTGTCAGCCAGTCCTCAGTTCTGCACAGATACGGGATTTGAAAATAGGTCTTTTCACTCAATAAAAATCCCATAAATTCACAGTAAATCTAAAAAATAGTTTTAATCACAATAAAAACTGTTTTTCTAAAAATATGTTTTTCTAAAACTTGTTTTATCATTTTACTTTGATAACCAAACTTGTGATAAAAATTTCAAGACATATATCAATCATATCAATTCATTTTTGTGTCTTGCCAATTTTATCAAAAACAAAACTTGTATTTTATCAAACTAGAATTTTCCAAAACATGAATAGGATAGTCAAAATAAGTTTGTCTAGCAAGTTTAAAGCATGTATGTATATCTAGAACATATCTAATATACATAGGTATAAGGTAAACTTGTTTGGATCTATTATTCACGAAAACCAAAAACCAAATCATGAAACGTGTGTGTTTGTGCACTTGAGCATATCAACTAAACTAAGCTTTACAAATATGGATCTAAAACACAAACTCTAAACTAGATACCTAAGTCTTCTTGACGATCTTCATCTTCAAGTAGACTCGGTCCAAACTCCGTGATTCTCCAAGTGCAAAGGTATGATCTTTAAGCTTTGGCACTGGAATCATCATGAATAGCTTCTAATCATCTTGTTGAAGCTAATCACCAACCTAATATCCTGTTAATGATCTGAAACTTAGAAACACAAGAATATTAGTAAACATAACTACATGAGTGTTGATCATCATCAAAACTAGAGTGGAAGGCCTTGGGCCAACAATCTCCCCCTTTTTGATGATGACAAAACTCATGGAGTTATATATGCATGGATTAAAGATAAGCTTCAAGGAAGCTCCCCCTTAACTCATGCATAACAAATGAATAAATAAATATGCAATGAAAGCTTATGATTCTAAACAAGAGACATACATATTTTTCATATATTTATGTTTATTTGCTTATGCATGAACTCAATATATGCAAAAACATAAAGAAGCATATATAAACTCTAGATACCAAGTACAACAATTACAAAGTAAGCTTTGGATATCAATTAAACTTAATAAACAATTAAACTTAATATTCTTGATATTAAAACATAATATATGCATATAAAACATAAGTATGCATATAAACATAAAGAAGCATATATAAACTCTAGATACCAAGTACAACAATTACAAAGCAAGCTTTGGATATCAATTAAACTTAATAAACAATTAAAACTTAATATTCTTGATATTAAAACATAATATATGCATATAAAACATAAGTATGCATATAAAACTCAAATACTTCTCCCCCTTTTTGTCAATCATCAACAAAGGGGTAAACAATCAAAACCATAGATAAAATGAGGGGTAAAAATATTTCTCCCCCTTTTTGTCAATCAAAACAATGCAAACAATGTTCTCCCCTTTTTTGTCTAAAACAAAAAACAAATCAATAAGGGGTGACTACAAACATGATATCAATTAAATATGTCAATGAAGCATCTTGATACCAATAAACAAGAATCAATATATGTTATATGCTATATACATTCATGAAGAGGAAGACGCTAAGTTAGCTTCCTACACATATGCATTACATGAAGAAGGGATGACAAGCCCAATCCACATAACACATATTATGTAATGCATAAGAGGAGATGTGAAGCTCCCCCTACACACGTATATCATATAAAGAAGAGTTGTCAAGCTCCTCAATTTATAATATACTCAACATGAATCTATATGTAAGAGAGATGTTAAGCTCTCCTGCATATAGGAAATACAAATCAAAACTTTGAATATTTTCTTTAAACAAAATTTTGAAAATACCAATTATAATTAAACATAACAAATTACCAATTGTAAAACAACATAACAATTTTGAATGTCTAAACACAAATTTTGATACCAATTGTAAGAATATATTTCATTTTGAAAATATATAAACAAATTTGATGTTGATATCATATGTTCAAAATAACAACTTTTAATCGTAAAGAGTGGGAGTACAAATACCAATTGAAATACAAAATCAAATTTTCTCCCCCTTTATGAAAACAAACTAAAGACATGCATAGTCTTGATAACAATTTAAAAGTAATCAATTTAAACAAAATGAAACTCAAGCACTAGCATAAACACAAACATATATATATGTATGAAAGATAGATACCAATAGAATTGATTACTTAGAATTAAAGCATACATACATACAAAACATATATGAGTATACAAGAAGATCAAAATGATACCAATTGAAAGAGTTCAATGATACCAACTGACATAACAATAAGTTCAAGTGTATACATCATATTATCTACCACCCAATCATAATTCAAGTTTTAAAGATTTTCAATTTAGGGCATACATGAACATGATCTCCCATCCTACCGCCCTTGAAGGTAGGGTTTTCAAAAATAGATTTGAAAATATAGCTTAGTTTGAAAATCACTACCAATTGAAGAACATCGCAACTAGTTAAATGGAAAACTTGTTAACTAGTACGAAATCCTTCAAGTAAGGAATAAAACAAAATTGAAATTCACATGATAATCATCACTCTAACCAATAAAGCATAACTCATGAGAAACAAAACATGAGCAATAGACATGAGTGTACAAATAATATGTGAAGATCATATCATGAAAAATATTTCATTAAGCTCAATTATTTCTTAAAAAATAAATCCATCAAAAACATGAAAAATCATATAAAACTACTTATTTAATCTTCAAGGCATATGTATGTCTAATACAAGCTAAAATATACATACATATCCAAAACTCAATGAGTCCACTAAATGTATATTCATGAAGGCACGTGGCTCAAAAAGATGTATTGTATAGATTAGTTTGAACTAGATAGACATATACATGAAGTTAAACATAAATACATGAAACATGAAAAATCTAAATCTTTACATGAAATCAATTTTCATTTCAAGGTATATGTATGTATTGTCAACACACTAAGTATACATACATATCCCTAAAACACAAATGAGTCCATATAGATATTTGCATGAAAGGCAAATGACTCAAGGGGTATACATGTATATCTTAAAGTTTGGCAATACAAACATATACATGAAGTGAAATATACAATCATAACGCAAATTCAAAAATGAGAATACAAGTTTAATATGTATGAATCATCAAACTAGACTATACTAGCACATCTAATGGGTTCAAATAAGCATTCAATTCCAACTGTATATGATTTATTTGTAGCCCACTCTATGTACAAGTATATAACTAGTCTTAATGAAAACTAACACTTAAACAAATATTCAAGACATGAAGCATCAAAACAAATATGAGAATCATCATGATAAAAGTCATCATGGAAAACTAAAACATGATTATTATGTGAATTCACATGTATTAGATTCATGATGTACATTATAGCTTAAACATAAGTGAGAACACTAAGTATGGGATCATATAAGCATGTGTGTCTCAAATACTATACATGTATGTCAAGGATCTAATAAACATGGAATGAACATACTAATCCAATGACAATAAAACATGCTATAAACTATGAACATGAAAAGCATGTAAAAAATAAATGGGAGTAAAGGATTGTTACCAAAAACGAAGAAGCAACTCTCCTTGTCTCCAAACATGGTGGTCATCTCCACCAAATCTTCCCTTGAAAGTGATGCATCCATTTGATTTCCTTTAAGTCCGGAACGCATCCACTCCAAGGTGTCATCACTCTCACGTCATGTGAGAGCCCACACCTACATCAAAAATAGGAGTGGTGGTCTTTGGTACCCATACTCTTTTGGGTCCATGGGGGTTAGTACCTTCTCTAACCCAAACAAATTTCTTTGCTAAATTAGTAGTATGTAATCTATCAAAACAAAATTTAGCAAGGTGGCCCTTACGTCCACAATGTGTACATGTGTACACATGAGCATACTTGTGTTGATGGTGTCCGTGTGAAGCATGTGTATGCCGTGAAGGGTGTGCATGCATAAATGATGGAACTTGTTTCTTTCGAACCAAGGATTCCAACCGTGAGTGGTTCATGGCACATTGGCTCATAGTGGAGCCCAAACAATCTACTCTCTTCTTTAGCATACAAATATCATCATTAACCCTAAAAGAAGAGGTACATGCATTAGGTAGTCTAGATGAAGAGGCTACACTAGCATGGCAAACATGTTCATCAATTTTATTTTGCAAAAAAATATTCTTATCTAAACAAACATTCAACTCATTTGAAATAGAAATGATTTTGTTTTTCAAAGCAACATTCTCTTTTAAAACAAAATCAACTTTAGAAGACAAATTTTCATTATTCTTCAAAAGAGTTTCACAATCATTTTTAGACTTTAAAAATTTATTTTCTTTTAAAGCAAGTTCCAATTGAGATCTCAATGAATCCCTTTCATTATAGCCTCAACTTTCTCTTGCAAAACACAATCAAGTCTAGAATGCAAACATTTATTCTTTTTCAATATCTAGACTTTTCTTTTTCAACACGTTATATTTTTCTATTAACTTTTCACACACAATAGATAGTTCTTCATTTAAGGCATGGGGATCAACATAATCATTTGAAGAACTAGCACAATCATTACTATCTAGTTGAGATTCCGAATGTACCTCAAGGGAGTCATTCCCTTGGACCATATAGCATTGTTGTGGCTCGGATTCTCCGCTAGATTCCTCTTCTTGGATTGGCAATTGGAGCTTGGAGGTGGTGGTTGTTGTCAACTTGTTCCACACTGCAAAAGCGGAATCAAGATTAGAAACACACATAAGATAATCTTTAGGTAATGTGCTTCTAATAGCCTCTAGGGCTTGTGCATTGGCCCCTATATGATTGCAATCACCAAGATAACATCTCTTGGTGGCGGCAAGAAAGACATACAAACCTAGGGTTTTTAGGTACATGGACATCCTATACTTCCAAACATCAATGTTGGAAGGTCAAAGCTAGGTGGGGTCATGAAGTCCATGGTATAAACTAGATGTGTGCAAACAAGCAAATGCAAATGAGATTAGCAAGCAAATGGATCTCACTCCTAGGATGTTAAGCCTAAGTATCAGGAGCACTTGCTCTGATACCAATTGTAAAACACCTAGAGGGGGGGTGAATAGGTGTAAGTGCTAATCTAATAAACTAAATGCAAACTAAGTGCGCTAAATGCGGAAACTAATGCAAATCTTGCAACACACTTAATACAATCCAACAAGTGTAGCCGAATTCCCCTTGCGAGGCTCTGGACTAACTCCTCTTGATTCCCCTAGATATGGGTTGAGGCGCTATGTGAAGCTCTTGTTGGATGAGTATAGGTGATGCACAAACACACAAGCAATTCAAGCAATATAAAATACACACAATCAAGCCAAGCATATAAGAATGAATAGCAATATGAATAAATGCAAGGCAATATGAAATATGCACAACACAAGCAAATATGATATGATATGAATATGATGCTTTGCACAAATATAAGAGAGAGAGTTAGAGAGACAATGGATCAATACGCAAACACCAAGATTTGTTTCGAGGTTCGAGCACCTTGCTCTACATCCCCGCCTACACCACCGTGTAGGATTTCCACTATCTCAACTCCCACCGAGGGAACCTCTACCGAAGAGGATTTCTTACAACTCTAGGAGTACCGAACTCCTCTCTCAAACAACAACCTCCTCACAACCGAGGGGTTAGGCCCGTAGCCAAAACAACAACAATCCACACACCTCTACCAAAGAGGCTCACAACCAAACTCCACCTCTACCTAAGAGGGATCCACAACACAATCACCCGATCACCTCTACCGAAGAGGGATTCACAAATATAAGGGTGTTTACAACAATGAGGTTTACAACAAACAACCCAAACACTTCTCTTTCTTTTCTCTTATCTTTTCCACAAAAACAAAGATCCTAATAGTTTAGGATAGAAGATATAGCTCAAGTGTGGAAAACAAGTGTTTTGGAAACAAGCAACAAAGAAAAATCTTTGGGAAAATACTTGCAATATGATAGAATTGAAGATCTAGCAAAAATCCCAAAAACCTATTTTTTCTTTGATTTTCCAAAAACCCTAAAACATAAAGATGAGAAGTTTTTGCCCTTAAAACTCTTTGAAAACTCTTTTAAACACTTCAGAAAAACTGAAAATATTCTCTTAGAAAACTTGGCCAAAATCCCCAAAGAGATGGGGTTTATATAGCCCCTATAACAAAATAGCCGTTAGGCTGAGCTGGCAGTCTGACAGACTGCCGGTCGACCGGTCCGGTTGACCGCCAACGGTCAAAAATGTGACCGTTGGGCAATAGCGGTCGACGGCCCGGTCGACCGAAACATCCTGAGAGCAGAACTCTCATCTCGGTCGACGGCCCGGTCGACCGTCCAGAGACTCCAAAACGTGCACAGACTTGTGCACGTCGGTCGACCGTCCCGGTCGACCGGCCTATGTGTGCGGTCGACCGGTCCGGTCGACCGACTTGGCCTGTCAGCAGTCCTCAGTTCTGCACAGATACGGGATTTGAAAATAGGTCTTTTCACTCAATAAAAATCCCATAAATTCACAGTAAATCTAAAAAATAGTTTTAATCACAATAAAAACTGTTTTCTAAAAATATGTTTTTTCTAAAACTTGTTTTATCATTTTACTTTGATAACCAAACTTGTGATAAAAATTTCAAGACATATATCAATCATATCAATTCATTTTTGTGTCTTGCCAATTTATCAAAAACAAAACTTGTATTTTATCAAACTAGAATTTTCCAAACATGAATAGGATAGTCAAAATAAGTTTGTCTAGCAAGTTTAAAGCATGTATGTATATCTAGAACATATCTAATATACATAGGTATAAGGTAAACTTGTTTGGATCTATTATTTCACGAAAACCAAAAACCAAATCATGAAACGTGTGTGTTTTGTGCACTTGAGCATATCAACTAAAACTAAGCTTACAAATATGGAGCTAAAACACAAACTCTAAACTAGATACCTAAGTTTCTTGACGATCTTCATCTTCAAGTAGACTCGGTCCAAACTCCGTGATTCTCCAAGTGCAAAGGTATGATCTTTAAGCTTTGGCACCGGAATCATCATGAATAGCTTCTAATCATCTTCTGTTGAAGCTAATCACCAACCTAATATCCTGTTAATGATCTGAAACTTAGAAACACAAGAATATTAGTAAACATAACTACATGAGTGTTGATCATCATAAAACTAGAGTGGAAGGCCATTGGGCCAACAATCTCCCCCTTTTTGATGATGACAAAACTCATGGAGTTATATATGCATGGATTAAAGATAAGCTTCAAGGAAGCTCCCCCTTAACTCATGCATAACAAATGAATAAATAAATATGCAATGAAAGCCTATGATTCTAAACAAGAGACATACATATTTCATATATTTATGTTTATTTGCTTATGCATGAACTCAATATATGCAAAAACATAAAGAAGCATATATAAACTCTAGATACCAAGTACAACAATTACAAAGCAAGCTTTGGATATCAATTAAACTTAATAAACAATTAAACTTAATATTCTTGATATTAAAACATAATATATGCATATAAAACATAAGTATGCATATAAACATAAAGAAGCATATATAAACTCTAGATACCAAGTACAAACAATTACAAAGCAAGCTTTGGATATCAATTAAATAATAAACAATTAAACTTAATATTCTTGATATTAAAACATAATATATGCATATAAAACATAAGTATGCATATAAAACTCAAATACTTTCCCCCTTTTTGTCAATCATCAACAAAGGGGTAAACAATCAAAACCATAGATAAAATGAGGGGTAAAAATATTTCTCCCCTTTTTGCCAATCAAAACAATGCAAACAATGTTCTCCCCCTTTTTGTCTAAAACAAAAAACAAAATCAATAAGGGGTGACTACAAACATGATATCAATTAAAAATATGTCAATGAAGCATCTTGATACCAATAAACAAGAATCAATATATGTTATATGCTATATACATTCATGAAGAGGAAGACGCTAAGTTAGCTTCCCTACACATATGCATACATGAAGAAGGGATGACAAGCCCAATTCACATAACACATATTATGTAATGCATAAGAGGAGATGTGAAGCTCCCCCTACACACGTATATCATATAAAGAAGAGTTGTCAAGCTCCTCAATTATAATATACTCAACATGAATCTATATGTAAGAGAGATGTTAAGTCTCTTGCATATAGGAAATACAAATCAAAACTTTGAATATTTTCTTTAAACAAAATTTTGAAAATACCAATTATAATTAAACATAACAAATTACCAATGGTAAAACAACATAACAAATTTTGAATGTCTAAACACAAATTTTGATACCAATTGTAAGAATATATTTCATTTTGAAAATATATAAACAAATTTGATGTTGATATCATATGTTCAAAATAACAACTTTTAATCGTAAAGAGTGGCAGTACAAATACCAATTGAAATACAAAATCAAATTTTCTCCCTCTTTATGAAAAAACAAACTAAAGACATGCATAGTCTTGATAACAATTTTAAAAGTAATCAATTTAAACAAAATTGAAACTCAAGCACTAGCATAAACACAAATATATATATGTATGAAAGATAGATACCAAAAGAAATTGATATACTTAGGAATTTAAAGCATACATACATACAAAATATATATGAGTATACAAGAAGATCAAAATGATACCAATTGAAAGAGTTCAATGATACCAACTGACATAACAATAAGTTCAAGTGTATACATCATATTATCTACCACCCAATCATAATTCAAGTTTTAAAGTTTCAATTTAGGGCATACATGAACATGATCTCCCATCCTACCGCCCTTGAAGGTAGGGGTTTTCAAAAATAGATTTGAAAATATAGCTTAGTTTGAAAATCACTACCAAATTGAAGAACATCGCAACTAGTAAATGAAAAAACTTGTTAACTAGTACGAAATCCTTCAAGTAAGGAATAAAACAAAATTGAAATTCACATGATAATCATCACTCTAACCAATAAAGCAACCTCATGAGAAACAAAACATGAGCAATAGACATGAGTGTACAAATAATATGTGAAGATCATAATCATGAAAAATATTTCATTAAGCTCAATTATTTCTTAAAAATAAATCCATCAAAAACATGAAAAATCATATAAAACTACTTATTAATCTTCAAGGCATATGTATGTCTAATACAAGCTAAAATATACATACATATCTAAAACTCAATGAGTCCACTAAATGTATATTCATGAAGGCACGTGGCTCAAAAAGATGTATATGTATAAGATTAGTTTGAACTAGATAGACATATACATGAAGTTAAACATAAATACATGAAACATGAAAAATCTAAATCTTTACATGAAATCAATTTTCATTTCAAGGTATATGTATGTATTGTCAACACACTAAGTATACATACATATCCCTAAACACAATGAGTCCATAATAGATATTTGCATGAAAGGCAAATGACTCAAGGGGTATACATGTATATCTTAAAGTTTGGCAATACAAACATATACATGAAGTGAAATATAAATCATAACGCAAATTCAAAAATGAGAATACAAGTTTAATATGTATGAATCATCAAACTAGACTATACTAGCACATCTAATGGTTCAAATAAGCATTCAATTCCAACTGTATATAGATTTATTGTAGCCCACTCTATGTACAAGTATATTAACTAGTCTTAATGAAAACTAACACTTAAACAAATATTCAAGACATGAAGCATCAAAAACAAATATGAGAATCATCATGATAAAAGTCCATCATGGAAACTAAAACATGATTATTATGTGAATTCACATGTATTAGATTCATAATGTACATTATAGCTTAAACATAAGTGAGAACACTAAGTATGGGATCATATAAGCATGTGTGTCTCAAATACTGTACATGTTATGTCAAGGATCTAATAAACATGGAATGAACATACTAATCCAATGACAATAAAAAACATGCTATAACAACTATGAACATGAAAAGCATGTAAAAATAAATGGGAGTAAAGGATTGTTACCAAAAACGAAGAAGCAACTCTCCTTGTCTCCAAAACATGGTGGTCATCTCCACCAAATCTTCCCTTGAAAGTGATGCATCATTTGATTTCCTTTAAGTCCGGAACGCATCCACCCAAGGTGTCATCACTCTCACGTCATGTGAGAGCCCACACCTACATCAAAAATAGGAGTGGTGGTCTTTGGTACCCATACTCTTTTGGGTCCATGGGGGTTAGTACCTTCTCTAACCCAAACAAATTTCTTTGCTAAATTAGTAGTATGTAATCTATCAAAACAAATTTAGTAAGGTGGCCCTTACGTCCACAATGTGTACATGTGTACACATGAGCATACTTGTGTTGATGGTGTCCGTGTGAAGCATGTGTATGCCGTGAAGGGTGTGCATGCATAAAGATGGAACTTGTTTCTTTCGAACCAAGGATTCCAACCGTGAGTGGTTCATGGCACATTGGCTCATAGTGGAGCCCAAACAATCTACTCTCTTCTTTAGCATACAAAATATCATCATTAACCCTAAAAGAAGAGGTACATGCATTAGGTAGTCTAGATGAAGAGGCTACACTAGCATGGCAAACATGTTCATCAATTTATTTTGCAAAAAAAATATTCTTATCTAAACAAACATTCAACTCATTTGAAATAGAAATGATTTTTTTTTCAAAGCAACATTCTCTTTTAAAACAAAATCAACTTAGAAGACAAATTTTCATTATCTTCAAAAGAGTTTCACAATCATTTTTAGACTTTAAAAATTTATTTTCTTTTAAAGCAAGTTCCAATTGAGATCTCAATGAATCCCTTTCATTATAGGCCTCAACTTTCTCTTGCAAAACACAATCAAGTCTAGAATGCAAACATTTTTTTCTTTTTCAATATCTAGACTTTTCTTTTTCAACACGTTATATTTTCTATTAACTTTTCACACACAATAGATAGTTCTTCATTAAAGGCATGGGGATCAACATAATCATTTGAAGAACTAGCACAATCATTACTATCTAGTTGAGATTCCGAATGTACCTCAAGGGAGTCATTCCCTTGGACCATATAGCATTGTTGTGGCTCGGATTCTCCGCTAGATTCCTCTTCTTGGATTGGCAATTGGAGCTTGGAGGTGGTGGTTGTTGTCAACTTGTTCCACACTGCAAAAGCGGAATCAAGATTAGAAAACACATAAGATAATCTTTAGGTAATGTGCTTCTAATAGCCTCTAGGGCTTGTGCATTGGCCCCATATGATTGCAATCACCAAGATAACATCTCTTGGTGGCGGCAAGAAAGACATACAAACCTAGGGTTTTTAGGTACATGGACATCCTATACTTCCAAACATCAATGTTGGAAGGGTCAAAGCTAGGTGGGGTCATGAAGTCCATGGTAATAAACTAGAGTGCAAACAAGCAAATGCAAATGAGATTAGCAAGCAAATGGATCTCACTCCTAGGATGTAAGCCTAAGTATCAGGAGCACTTGCTCTGATACCAATTGTAAAACACCTAGAGGGGGGGTGAATAGGTGTAAGTGCTAATCTAATAAACTAAATGCAAACTAAGTGCGCTAAATGCGGAAACTAATGCAAATCTGCAACACACTAATACAATCCAACAAGTGTAGCCGAATTCCCCTTGCGAGGCTCTGGACTAACTCCTCTTGATTCCCCTAGATATGGGTTGAGGCGCTATGTGAAGCTCTTGTTGGATGAGTATAGGTGATGCACAAACACACACAAGCAATTCAAGCAATATAAAATACACACAATCAAGCCAAGCATATAGAATGAATAGCAATATGAATAAATGCAAGGCAATATGAAATATGCACAACACAAGCAAATATGATATGATATGAATATGATGCTTTGCACAAATATAAGAGAGAGAGTTAGAGAGACAATGGATCAATACGCAAACACCAAGATTTGTTTCGAGGTTCGAGCACCTTGCTCTACATCCCGCCTACACCACCGTGTAGGATTTCCACTATCTCAACTCCCACTTGAGGGAACCTCTACCGAAGAGGATTTCTTACAACTCTAGGAGTACCGAACTCCTCTCTCAAACAACAACCTCCTCACAACCGAGGGGTTAGGCCGTAGCCAAAACAACAACCAATCCACACACCTCTTACCGAAGAGGCTCACAACCAAACTCCACCTCTACCTAAGAGGGATCCACAACACAATCACCCGATCACCTCTACCGAAGAGGGATTCACAAATATAAGGGGTGTTTACAACAATGAGGTTTACAACAAACAACCTCAAACACTCTCTTCTTTTTCTCTTATCTTTTTCCACAAAAACAAAGATCCTAATAGTTTAGGATAGAAGATATAGCTCAAGTGTGGAAAACAAGTGTTTTGGAAAACAGCAACAAAGAAAAATCTTGGGAAAATACTTGCAATATGATAGAATTGAAGATCTAAGCAAAAATCCCAAAAACCTATTTTCTTTGATTTTCCAAAAACCCTAAAACAATAAAGATGAGAAGTTTTTGCCCTTAAAACTCTTTTGAAAACTCTTTTAAACACTTCAGAAAACTGAAAATTATTTCTCTTAGAAAACTTGGCCAAAATCCCCAAAGAGATGGGGTTATATAGCCCCTATACAAAACTAGCCGTTAGGCTGAGCTGGCAGTCTGACAGACTGCCGGTCGACCGGTCCGGTCGACCGCCAACGGTCAAAAATGTGACCGTTGGGCAATAGCGGTCGACCGGCCCGGTCGACCGAAACATCCTGAGAGCAGAACTCTCATCTCGGTCGACCGCCCGGTCGACCGTCCCAGAGACTCCAAAACGTGCACAGACTTGTGCACGTCGGTCGACCGTCCCGGTCGACCGGCCTATGGTGCGGTCGACCGGTCCGGTCGACCGACTTGGCCTGTCAGCCAGTCCTCAGTTCTGCACAGATACGGGATTTGAAAATAGGTCTTTTCACTCAATAAAAATCCCATAAATTCACAGTAAATCTAAAAAATAGTTTTAATCACAATAAAAACTGTTTTTCTAAAAATAGTTTTTCTAAAACTTGTTTTATCATTTTACTTTGATAACCAAACTTGTGATAAAAATTTCAAGACATATATCAATCATATCAATCAATTTTGTGTCTTGCCAATTTATCAAAAACAAAACTTGTATTTTATCAAACTAGAATTTTCCAAAACATGAATAGGATAGTCAAAATAAGTTTGTCTAGCAAGTTTTAAAGCATGTATGTATATCTAGAACATATCTAATATAATAGGTATAAGGTAAACTTGTTTGGATCTATTATTCACGAAAACCAAAAACCAAATCATGAAACGTGTGGGTTTTGTGCACTTGAGCATATCAACTAAACTAAGCTTTACAAATATGGATCTAAAACACAAACTCTAAACTAGATACCTAAGTCTTCTTGACGATCTTCATCTTCAAGTAGACTCGGTCCAAACTCCGTGATTCTCCAAGTGCAAAGGTATGATCTTTAAGCTTTGCTCCGGAATCATCATGAATAGCTTCTAATCATCTGTTGAAGCTAATCACCAACCTAATATCCTGTAATGATCTGAAACTTAGAAACACAAGAATATTAGTAAACATAACTACATGAGTGTTGATCATCATCCGTTGATCATCATCAAAACTAGAGTGGAAGGCCATTGGGCCAACAATCTCCCCTTTTTGATGATGACAAAACTCATGGAGTTATATATGCATGGATTAAAGATAAGCTTTAAGGAAGCTCCCCCTTAACTCATGCATAACAAATGAATAAATAAATATGCAATGAAAGCTTATGATTCTAAACAAGAGACATACATATTTTCATATTTTATGTTTATTTGCTTATGCATGAACTCAATATATGCAAAAACATAAAGAAGCATATATAAACTCTAGATACCAAGTACAACAATTACAAAGCAAGCTTTGGATATCAATTAAACTAATAAACAATTAAACTTAATATTCTTGATATTAAAACATAATATATGCATATAAAAACATAAGTATGCATATAAACATAAAGAAGCATATATAAAACTCTAGATACCAAGTACAACAATTACAAAGCAAGCTTTGGATATCAATTAAACTTAATAAACAATTAAACTTAATATTCTTGATATTAAAACATAATATATGCATATAAAACATAAGTATGCATATAAAACTCAAATACTTCTCCCCCTTTTGTCAATCATCAACAAAGGGTAAACAATCAAACCATAGATAAAATGAGGGGTAAAAATATTTCTCCCCCTTTTTGTCAATCAAAACAATGCAAACAATGTTCTCCCCCTTTTTGTCTAAAACAAAAAACAAAATCAATAAGGGGTGACTACAAACATGATATCAATTAAAAATATGTCAATGAAGCATCTTGATACCAATAAACAAGAATCAATATATGTTATATGCTATATACATTCATGAAGAGGAAGACGCTAAGTTAGCTTCCTACACATATGCATTACATGAAGAAGGGATGACAAGCCCCAATTCACATAACACATATTATGTAATGCATAAGAGGAGATGTGAAGCTCCCCCTACACACGTATATCATATAAAGAAGAGTTGTCAAGCTCCTCAATTTATAATATACTCAACATGAATCTATATGTAAGAGAGATGTTAAGCTCTCCTTGCATATAGGAAATACAAATCAAAACTTTGAATATTTTCTTTAAACAAAATTTTGAAAATACCAATTATAATTAAACATAACAAATTACCAATTGTAAAAAACATAACAAATTTTGAATGTCTAAACACAAATTTTGATACCAATTGTAAGAATATATTTCATTTTGAAAATATATAAACAAATTTGATGTTGATATCATATGTTCAAAATAACAACTTTTAATCGTAAAGAGTGGGAGAACAAATACCAATTGAAATACAAAATCAAATTTTCTCCCCCTTTATGAAAAACAAACTAAAGACATGCATAGTCTTGATAACAATTTAAAAGTAATCATTTAAACAAAATTGAAACTCAAGCACTAGCATAAACACAAACATATATATATGTATGAAAGATAGATACCAATAGAAATTGATATACTTAGAATTTAAAGCATACATACATACAAAACATATATGAGTATACAAGAAGATCAAAATGATACCAATTGAAAGAGTTCAATGATACCAACTGACATAACAATAAGTTCAAGTGTATACATCATATTATCTACCACCCAATCATAATTCAAGTTTAAAGATTTTCAATTTAGGACATACATGAACATGATCTCCCATCCTACCGCCCTTGAAGGTAGGGGTTTTCAAAAATAGATTTGAAAATATAGCTTAGTTTGAAAATCACTACCAAATTGAAGAACATCGCAACTAGTTAAATGGAAAACTTGTAACTAGTACGAAATCCTTCAAGTAAGGAATAAAACAAAATTGAAATTCACATGATAATCATCACTCTAACCAATAAAGCATAACTCATGAGAAACAAAACATGAGCAATAGACATGAGTGTACAAATAATATGTGAAGATCATAATCATGAAAAATATTTCATTAAACTCAATTATTTCTTAAAAAATAAATCCATCAAAAACATGAAAAATCATATAAAACTACTTATTTAATCTTCAAGGCATATGTATGTCTAATACAAGCTAAAATATACATACATATCCAAAACTCAATGAGTCCACTAAATGTATATTCATGAAGGCACGTGGCTCAAAAAGATGTATATGTATAAGATTAGTTTGAACTAGATAGACATATACATGAAGTTAAACATAAATACATGAAACATGAAAATCTAAATCTTTACATGAAATCAATTTTCATTTCAAGGTATATGTATGTATTGTCAACACACTAAGTATACATACATATCCCTAAACACAAATGAGTCCATAATAGATATTTGCATGAAAGGCAAATGACTCAAGGGGTATACATGTATATCTTAAAGTTTGGCAATACAAACATATACATGAAGTGAAATATAAATCATAACGCAAATTCAAAAATGAGAATACAAGTTTAATATGTATGAATCATCAAAACTAGACTATACTAGCACATCTAATGGGTTCAAATAAGCATTCAATTCCAACTGTATATAGATTTATTTGTAGCCCACTCTATGTACAAGTATATAACTAGTCTTAATGAAAACTAACACTTAAACAAATATTCAAGACATGAAGCATCAAAACAAATATGAGAATCATCATGATAAAAGTCATCATGGAAAACTAAAACATGATTATTATGTGAATTCACATGTATTAGATTCATGATGTACATTATAGCTTAAACATAAGTGAGAACACTAAGTATGGGATCATATAAGCATGTGTGTCTCAAATACTATACATGTATGTCAAGGATCTAATAAACATGGAATGAACATACTAATCCAATGACAATAAAAACATGCTATAAACTATGAACATGAAAAGCATGTAAAAAATAAATGGGAGTAAAGGATTGTTACCAAAAACGAAGAAGCAACTCTCCTTGTCTCCAAAACATGGTGGTCATCTCCACCAAATCTTCCCTTGAAAGTGATGCATCCATTTGATTTCCTTTAAGTCCGGAACGCATCCACTCCAAGGTGTCATCACTCTCACGTCATGTGAGAGCCCACACCTACATCAAAAATAGGAGTGGTGGTCTTTGGTACCCATACTCTTTTGGGTCCATGGGGTTAGTACCTTCTCTAACCCAAACAAATTTCTTTGCTAAATTAGTAGTATGTAATCTATCAAAACAAAATTTAGCAAGGTGGCCCTTACGTCCACAATGTGTACATGTGTACACATGAGCATACTTGTGTTGATGGTGTCCGTGTGAAGCATGTGTATGCCGTGAAGGGTGTGCATGCATAAATGATGGAACTTGTTTCTTTCGAACCAAGGATTCCAACCGTGAGTGGTTCATGGCACATTGGCTCATAGTGGAGCCCAAACAATCTACTCTCTTCTTTAGCATACAAATATCATCATTAACCCTAAAAGAAGAGGTACATGCATTAGGTAGTCTAGATGAAGAGGCTACACTAGCATGGCAAACATGTTCATCAATTTTATTTTGCAAAACAATATTCTTATCTAAACAAACATTCAACTCATTTGAAATAGAAATGATTTTGTTTTTCAAAGCAACATTCTCTTTTAAAACAAAATCAACTTTAGAAGACAAATTTTCATTATTCTTCAAAAGAGTTTCACAATCATTTTTAGACTTTAAAAATTTATTTTCTTTTAAAGCAAGTTCCAATTGAGATCTCAATGAATCCCTTTCATTATAGGCCTCAACTTTCTCTTGCAAAACACAATCAAGTCTAGAATGCAAACATTTATTTTCTTTTTCAATATTCAGACTTTTCTTTTTCAACACGTTATATTTTTCTATTAACTTTTCACACACAATAGATAGTTCTTCATTTAAGGCATGGGGATCAACATAATCATTTGAAGAACTAGCACAATCATTACTATCTAGTTGAGATTCTGAATGTACCTCAAGGGAGTCATTCCTTGGACCATATAGCATTGTTGTGGCTCGGATTCTCCGCTAGATTCCTCTTCTTGGATTGGCAATTGGAGCTTGGAGGTGGTGGTTGTTGTCAACTTGTTCCACACTGCAAAAGCGGAATCAAGATTAGAAACACACATAAGATAATCTTTAGGTAATGTGCTTCTAATAGCCTCTAGGGCTTGTGCATTGGCCCCTATATGATTGCAATCACCAAGATAACATCTCTTGGTGGCGGCAAGAAAGACATACAAACCTAGGGTTTTAGGTACATGGACATCCTATACTTCCAAACATCAATGTTGGAAGGGTCAAAGCTAGGTGGGGTCATGAAGTCCATGGTATAAACTAGATGTGTGCAAACAAGCAAATGCAAATGAGATTAGCAAGCAAATGGATCTCACTCCTAGGATGTTAAGCCTAAGTATCAGGAGCACTTGCTCTGATACCAATTGTAAAACACCTAGAGGGGGGTGAATAGGTGTAAGTGCTAATCTAATAAACTAAATGCAAACTAAGTGCGCTAAATGCGGAAACTAATGCAAATCTTGCAACACACTTAATACAATCCAACAAGTGTAGCCGAATTCCCCTTGCGAGGCTCTGGACTAACCCCTCTTGATTCCCCTAGATATGGGTTGAGGCGCTATGTGAAGCTCTTGTTGGATGAGTATAGGTGATGCACAAACACACAAGCAATTCAAGCAATATAAAATACACACAATCAAGCCAAGCATATAAGAATGAATAGCAATATGAATAAATGCAAGGCAATATGAAATATGCACAAACACAAGCAAATATGATATGATATGAATATGATGCTTTGCACAAATATAAGAGAGAGAGTTAGAGAGACAATGGATCAATACGCAAACACCAAGATTTGTTTCGAGGTTCGAGCACCTTGCTCTACATCCCCGCCTACACCACCGTGTAGGATTTCCACTATCTCAACTCCCACTGAGGGAACCTCTACCGAAGAGGATTTCTTACAACTCTAGGAGTACCGAACTCCTCTCTCAAACAACAACCTCCTCACAACCGAGGGGTTAGGCCCGTAGCCAAAACAACAACCAATCCACACACCTCTACCGAAGAGGCTCACAACCAAACTCCACCTCTACCTAAGAGGGATCCACAACACAATCACCCGATCACCTCTACCGAAGAGGGATTCACAAATATAAGGGTGTTTACAACAATGAGGTTTACAACAAACAACCTCAAAAACTTCTCTTTCTTTTTCTCTTATCTTTTTCCACAAAACAAAGATCCTAATAGTTTAGGATAGAAGATATAGCTCAAGTGTGGAAAACAAGTGTTTTTGGAAACAAGCAACAAAGAAAAATCTTTGGGAAAATACTTGCAATATGATAGAATTGAAGATCTAAGCAAAAATCCCAAAAACCTATTTTTCTTTGATTTTCCAAAAACCCTAAAACAATAAAGATGAGAAGTTTTTGCCCTTAAAACTCTTTTGAAAACTCTTTTAAACACTTCAGAAAACTGAAAATATTTCTCTTAGAAAACTTGGCCAAAATCCCCAAAGAGATGGGGTTTATATAGCCCCTATACAAAAACTAGCCGTTAGGCTGAGCTGGCAGTCTGACAGACTGCCGGTCGACCGGTCCGGTCGACCGCCAACGGTCAAAAATGTGACCGTTGGGCAATAGCGGTCGACCGGCCCGGTCGACCGAAACATCCTGAGAGCAGAACTCTCATCTCGGTCGACCGGCCCGGTCGACCGTCCCAGAGACTCCAAAACGTGCACAGACTTGTGCACGTCGGTCGACCATCCCGGTCGACCGGCCTATGGTGCGGTCGACCGGTCCGGTCGACCGACTTGGCCTGTCAGCCAGTCCTCAGTTCTGCACAGATACGGGATTTGAAAATAGGTATTTTCACTCAATAAAAATCCCATAAATTCACAGTAAATCTAAAAAATAGTTTTAATCACAATAAAAACTGTTTTTCTAAAAATATGTTTTTCTAAAACTTGTTTTATCATTTTACTTTGATAACCAAACTTGTGATAAAAATTTCAAGACATATATCAATCATATCAATTCATTTTTGTGTCTTGCCAATTTTATCAAAAACAAAACTTGTATTTTATCAAACTAGAATTTTCCAAAACATGAATAGGATAGTCAAAATAAGTTTGTCTAGCAAGTTTAAAGCATGTATGTATATCTAGAACATATCTAATATACATAGGTATAAGGTAAACTTGTTTGGATCTATTATTCACGAAAACCAAAAACCAAATCATGAAACGTGTGTGTTTGTGCACTTGAGCATATCAACTAAACTAAGCTTTACAAATATGGATCTAAAACACAAACTCTAAACTAGATACCTAAGTCTTCTTGACGATCTTCATCTTCAAGTAGACTCGGTCCAAACTCCGTGATTCTCCAAGTGCAAAGGTATGATCTTTAAGCTTTGGCACCGGAATCGTCATGAATAGCTTCTAATCATCTTGTTGAAGCTAATCACCAACCTAATATCCTGTTAATGATCTGAAACTTAGAAACACAAGAATATTAGTAAACATAACTACATGAGTGTTGATCATCATCAAAACTAGAGTGGAAGGCCATTGGGCCAACAATCTCCCCCTTTTTGATGATGACAAAACTCATGGAGTTATATATGCATGGATTAAAGATAAGCTTCAAGGAAGCTCCCCCTTAACTCATGCATAACAAATGAATAAATAAATATGCAATGAAAGCTTATGATTCTAAACAAGAGACATACATATTTTTCATATATTTATGTTTATTTGCTTATGCATGAACTCAATATATGCAAAAACATAAAGAAGCATATATAAACTCTAGATACCAAGTACAACAATTACAAAGCAAGCTTTGGATATCAATTAAACTTAATAAACAATTAAACTTAATATTCTTGATATTAAAACATAATATATGCATATAAAACATAAGTATGCATATAAACATAAAGAAGCATATATAAACTCTAGATACCAAGTACAACAATTACAAAGCAAGCTTTGGATATCAATTAAACTTAATAAACAATTAAACTTAATATTCTTGATATTAAAACATAATATATGCATATAAAACATAAGTATGCATATAAAACTCAAATACTTCTCCCCCTTTTGTCAATCATCAACAAAGGGGTAAACAATCAAAATCATAGATAAAATGAGGGGTAAAAATATTTCTCCCCCTTTTTGTCAATCAAAACAATGCAAACAATGTTCTCCCCCTTTTTGTCTAAAACAAAAACAAAATCAATAAGGGGTGACTACAAACATGATATCAATTAAAAATATGTCAATGAAGCATCTTGATACCAATAAACAAGAATCAATATATGTTATATGCTATATACATTCATGAAGAGGAAGACGCTAAGTTAGCTTCCCTACACATATGCATTACATGAAGAAGGGATGACAAGCCCCAATTCACATAACACATATTATGTAATGCATAAGAGGAGATGTGAAGCTCCCCTACACACGTATATCATATAAAGAAGAGTTGTCAAGCTCCTCAATTTATAATATACTCAACATGAATCTATATGTAAGAGAGATGTTAAGCTCTCCTTGCATATAGGAAATACAAATCAAAACTTTGAATATTTTCTTTAAACAAAATTTGAAAATACCAATTATAATTAAACATAATAAATTACCAATTGTAAAACAACATAACAAATTTGAATGTCTAAACACAAATTTTGATACCAATTGTAAGAATATATTTCATTTTGAAAATATATAAACAAATTTGATGTTGATATCATATGTTCAAAATAACAACTTTTAATCGTAAAGAGTGGGAGTACAAATACCAATTGAAATACAAAATCAAATTTTCTCCCCCTTTATGAAAAACAAACTAAAGACATGCATAGTCTTGATAACAATTTAAAAGTAATCAATTTAAACAAAATTGAAACTCAAGCACTAGCATAAACACAAACATATATATATGTATGAAAGATAGATACCAATAGAAATTGATATACTTAGAATTTAAAGCATACATACATACAAAACATATATGAGTATACAAGAAGATCAAAATGATACCAATTGAAAGAGTTCAATGATACCAACTGACATAACAATAAGTTCAAGTGTATACATCATATTATCTACCACCCAATCATAATTCAAGTTTTAAAGATTTTCAATTTAGGGCATACATGAACATGATCTCCCATCCTACCGCCCTTGAAGGTAGGGGTTTTCAAAAATAGATTTGAAAATATAGCTTAGTTTGAAAATCACTACCAAATTGAAGAACATCGCAACTAGTTAAATGGAAAAACTTGTTAACTAGTACGAAATCCTTCAAGTAAGGAATAAAACAAAATTGAAATTCACATGATAATCATCACTCTAACCAATAAAGCATAACTCATGAGAAACAAAACATGAGCAATAGACATGAGTGTACAAATAATATGTGAAGATCATAATCATGAAAAATATTTCATTAAGCTCAATTATTTCTTAAAACATAAATCCATCAAAAACATGAAAAATCATATAAAACTACTTATTTAATCTTCAAGGCATATGTATGTCTAATACAAGCTAAAATATACATACATATCCAAAACTCAATGAGTCCACTAAATGTATATTCATGAAGGCACGTGGCTCAAAAAGATGTATATGTATAAGATTAGTTTGAACTAGATAGACATATACATGGAGTTAAACATAAATACATGAAACATGAAAAATCTAAATCTTTACATGAAATCAATTTTCATTTCAAGGTATATGTATGTATTGTCAACACACTAAGTATACATACATATCCTAAACACAAATGAGTCCATAATAGATATTTGCATGAAAGGCAAATGACTCAAGGGGTATACATGTATATCTTAAAGTTTGGCAATACAAACATATACATGAAGTGAAATATACAATCATAACGCAAATTCAAAAATGAGAATACAAGTTTAATATGTATGAATCATCAAAACTAGACTATACTAGCACATCTAATGGGTTCAAATAAGCATTCAATTCCAACTGTATATAGATTTATTTGTAGCCCACTCTATGTACAAGTATATAACTAGTCTTAATGAAAACTAACACTTAAACAAATATTCAAGACATGAAGCATCAAAACAAATATGAGAATCATCATGATAAAAGTCATCATGGAAAAACTAAAACATGATTATTATGTGAATTCACATGTATTAGATTCATGATGTACATTATAGCTTAAACATAAGTGAGAACACTAAGTATGGGATCATATAAGCATGTGTGTCTCAAATACTATACATGTATGTCAAGGATCTAATAAACATGGAATGAACATACTAATCCAATGACAATAAAAACATGCTATAAACTATGAACATGAAAAGCATGTAAACAATAAATGGGAGTAAAGGATTGTTACCAAAAACGAAGAAGCAACTCTCCTTGTCTCCAAAACATGGTGGTCATCTCCACCAAATCTTCCCTTGAAAGTGATGCATCCATTTGATTTCCTTTAAGTCCGGAACGCATCCACTCCAAGGTGTCATCACTCTCACGTCATGTGAGAGCCCACACCTACATCAAAAATAGGAGTGGTGGTCTTTGGTACCCATACTCTTTTGGGTCCATGGGGGTTAGTACCTTCTCTAACCCAAACAAATTTCTTTGCTAAATTAGTAGTATGTAATCTATCAAAACAAAATTTAGCAAGGTGGCCCTTACGTCCACAATGTGTACATGTGTACACATGAGCATACTTGTGTTGATGGTGTCCGTGTGAAGCATGTGTATGCCGTGAAGGGTGTGCATGCATAAATGATGGAACTTGTTTCTTTCGAACCAAGGATTCCAACCGTGAGTGGTTCATGGCACATTGGCTCATAGTGGAGCCCAAACAATCTACTCTCTTCTTTAGCATACAAATATCATCATTAACCCTAAAAGAAGAGGTACATGCATTAGGTAGTCTAGATGAAGAGGCTACACTAGCATGGCAAACATGTTCATCAATTTTATTTTGCAAAACAATATTCTTATCTAAACAAACATTCAACTCATTTGAAATAGAAATGATTTTGTTTTTCAAAGCAACATTCTCTTTTAAAACAAAATCAACTTTAGAAGACAAATTTTCATTATTCTTCAAAAGAGTTTCACAATCATTTTAGACTTTAAAAATTTATTTTCTTTTAAAGCAAGTTCCAATTGAGATCTCAATGAATCCTTTCATTATAGGCCTCAACTTCTCTTGCAAAACACAATCAAGTCTAGAATGCAAACATTTATTTTCTTTTTCAATATCTAGACTTTTCTTTTTCAACACGTTATATTTTTCTATTAACTTTTCACACACAATAGATAGTTCTTCATTTAAGGCATGGGGATCAACATAATCATTTGAAGAACTAGCACAATCATTACTATCTAGTTGAGATTCCGAATGTACCTCAAGGGAGTCATTCCCTTGGACCATATAGCATTGTTGTGGCTCGGATTCTCCGCTAGATTCCTCTTCTTGGATTGGCAATTGAAGCTGGAGGTGGTGGTTGTTGTCAACTTGTTCCACACTGCAAAAGCGGAATCAAGATTAGAAACACACATAAGATAATCTTTAGGTAATGTGCTTCTAATAGCCTCTAGGGCTTGTGCATTGGCCCCTATATGATTGCAATCACCAAGATAACATCTCTTGGTGGCGGCAAGAAAGACATGCAAACCTAGGGTTTTAGGTACATGGACATCCTATACTTCCAAACATCAATGTTGGAAGGGTCAAAGCTAGGTGGGGTCATGAAGTCCATGGTATAAACTAGATGTGTGCAAACAAGCAAATGCAAATGAGATTAGCAAGCAAATGGATCTCAATCCTAGGATGTTAAGCCTAAGTATCAGGAGCACTTGCTCTGATACCAATTGTAAAACACCTAGAGGGGGGGTGAATAGGTGTAAGTGCTAATCTAATAAACTAAATGCAAACTAAGTGCGCTAAATGCGGAAGCTAATGCAAATCTTGCAACACACTTAATACAATCCAACAAGTGTAGCCGAATTCCCCTTGCGAGGCTCTGGACTAACTCCTCTTGATTCCCCTAGATATGGGTTGAGGCGCTATGTGAAGCTCTTGTTGGATGAGTATAGGTGATGCACAAACACACAAGCAATCCAAGCAATATAAAATACACACAATCAAGCCAAGCATATAAGAATGAATAGCAATATGAATAAATGCAAGGCAATATGAAATATGCACAACACAAGCAAATATGATATGATATGAATATGATGCTTTGCACAAATATAAGAGAGAGAGTTAGAGAGACAATGGATCAATACGCAAACACCAAGATTTGTTTCGAGGTTCGAGCACCTTGCTCTACATCCCCGCCTACACCACCGTGTAGGATTTCCACTATCTCAACTCCCACCGAGGGAACCTCTACCGAAGAGGATTTCTTACAACTCTAGGAGTACCGAACTCCTCTCTCAAACAAAAACCTCCTCACAACCGAGGGGTTAGGCCCGTAGCCAAAACAACAACCAATCCACACACCTCTACCGAAGAGGCTCACAACCAAACTCCACCTCTACCTAAGAGGGATCCACAACACAATCACCCGATCACCTCTACCGAAGAGGGATTCACAAATATAAGGGTGTTTACAACAATGAGGTTTACAACAAACAACCTCAAACACTTCTCTTTCTTTTTCTCTTATCTTTTTCCACAAAAACAAAGATCCTAATAGTTTAGGATAGAAGATATAGCTCAAGTGTGGAAAACAAGTGTTTTTTGGAAACAAGCAACAAAGAAAAATCTTTGGGAAAATACTTGCAATATGATAGAATTGAAGATCTAAGCAAAAATCCCAAAAACCTATTTTTCTTTGATTTTCCAAAAACCCTAAAACAATAAAGATGAGAAGTTTTTGCCCTTAAAACTCTTTTGAAAACTCTTTTAAACACTTCAGAAAACTGAAAATATTTCTCTTAGAAAACTTGGCCAAATCCCCAAAGAGATGGGGTTTATATAGCCCCTATACAAAACTAGCCGTTAGGCTGAGCTGGCAGTCTGACAGACTGCCGGTCGACCGGTCCGGTCGACCGCCAACGGTCAAAAATGTGACCGTTGGGCAATAGCGGTCGACCGGCCCGGTCGACCGAAACATCCTGAGAGCAGAACTCTCATCTCGGTCGACCGGCCCGGTCGACCGTCCCAGAGACTCCAAAACGTGCACAGACTTGTGCACGTCGGTCGACCATCCCGGTCGACCGGCCTATGGTGCGGTCGACCGGTCCGGTCGACCGACTTGGCCTGTCAGCCAGTCCTCAGTTCTGCACAGATACGGGATTTGAAAATAGGTCTTTTCACTCAATAAAAATCCCATAAATTCACAGTAAATCTAAAAAAATAGTTTTAATCACAATAAAAACTGTTTTCTAAAAATATGTTTTTCTAAAACTTGTTTATCATTTACTTTGATAACCAAACTTGTGATAAAAATTTCAAGACATATATCAATCATATCAATTCATTTTTGTGTCTTGCCAATTTTATCAAAAACAAAACTTGTATTTTATCAAACTAGAATTTCCAAAACATGAATAGGATAGTCAAAATAAGTTTGTCTAGCAAGTTTAAAGCATGTATGTATATCTAGAACATATCTAATATACATAGGTATAAGGTAAACTTGTTTGGATCTATTATTCACGAAAACCAAAAACCAAATCATGAAACGTGTGTGTTTTGTGCACTTGAGCATATCAACTAAACTAAGCTTTACAAATATGGATCTAAAACACAAACTCTAAACTAGATACCTAAGTCTTCTTGACGATCTTCATCTTCAAGTAGACTCGGTCCAAACTCCGTGATTCTCCAAGTGCAAAGGTATGATCTTTAAGCTTTGGCACCGGAATCATCATGAATAGCTTCTAATCATCTTGTTGAAGCTAATCACCAACCTAATATCCTGTTAATGATCTGAAACTTAGAAACACAAGAATATTAGTAAACATAACTACATGAGTGTGATCATCATCAAAACTAGAGTGGAAGGCCATTGGGCCAACATTCCTATGAAATGATGACCGCGTTCCACCCTGTGATTAACGCTGCGTCTAATTCCTATGGACTGATGACCGCGTCTTACTATGTGGATCAATGCCGCGTCTCGTCGAGTAGACTCAGAGTCAACGCCACGTTTTATTGAAAGAACTTGGTCTTACCTAAGTTCTGTATTCACAACCAGTGATCAGGAAGTTGGATTCACCCACAGCTGAACAAAGAAGGTGGAGCCAAAAACTTCACAAAAGATTTTATTATATCAAAAAATGGTAAAAATGGATACAAACACTCTTGATAAATAGAGTGTCCTTTTCTTTACAAAAAGAAAAAGAAAAGAAGGCTAAATGTCCTGGTTCGCCAAGGAACGGATTTGTTCCTTGAGGCGGTGAATCTCGTGTTGGCGCGTCCTTTCAGCTTCCATAATAACCCGGTCCCGCAGCTCCTCTTCAGATAAGAAATTTCTTGTGGCCAGCTGCGTTCGCAGAGATTCCACCCTGGAAAAATGTAGAGACAGACTCTCTTCAGCTCGCGCCTTAGCAGCTTGTTGCTCCTCAAGCTCCTCTTTAATGGTAACGAGCTTCTTCTCATTGAACGCAAGCACAGCTTCCGCCTTGGCAATGGTGTCCCGAGCCTTGGCAATGGTGTCACGAGCACTGATGATGACTTGCTCAGTGCTCTGCATGGTAAGCTCGGATTCCCTTGAATCGGCGGTTAGTCTTTGACATTCAGCCTGGGAATATTCGAGGTTGCGGGCCTCTGCAGCAATTTGTGCCTCCGCCTCCTGTCGCTCTTGTTCTTGAGCAGCTAGGAGCCTAGTCAAGGTGGCCTGGGCCTCATCAGAGGAGCCAGCATTTTCCAAAGACTCCAGCTCGTGCAGGTCATCTCCCAGTTGCTTTACCACCCGCAGACATGCCTCGGTAAGTGAGGGGCCTCCCGTTAATTCGATGTTCACGGCCATATTTTCGAGAAGCTTCTGGGCAAATTTGAAGGAGCTGCTCCCACGTAAGATGAGATCAATACATGATCCCATCGAAGCGAAGAATTGTTGCACCATCTGACGTGCCAGTTCCCCCTATTCACCACCTGGGAAGCTTCCCGACCCCTTTTCTGTCACAGGATAGGGGATATAAGGCGGATCTTCTCGCACAAGAGTCGTGCTGGCCGTCGATACTGCAAGAGCAAGATTGGCCAATGGCGCTTCCGGAGGTGCTACCTATGCAGGAACCTCCACGACCAATGATGGAGTAGTTAGCGCAACCTCCTCAGAAACCTCAATCGAGACCTGAGCTGCGTGGCCTTCTGGAAGGATACCGACCGTCGGACTCTCTACCTGAGCCCCTCAGTCCTCTCTGCAAGCTATCGCGATGTTAGCCACAATGGTAGAAAAGCGAGACATTTAAAGCATCAGAGCTGCCTTACCAGGTTGGAGGTCCAGAGACGTCGAATCCTGCGGAGCGGAAGTCTCCTCGGCCTCAGCAGTAACCTCCTCGCCCGGCAGAGTGAGAGCCTCCTCAACCTTAGTGGTTGCTTCCCCTTCCGGCAAAATGGAAAGTTCCCCGATCTCAACAGTTGCCCCCTCTGAAGCCTCGATTCTCTCGGGCTGGGTCAACTCTTTCACCATCTCCTCGATACGCGAGGAGGTTGTAGCGTCGGCATCTCCGGCTGGCCCTGCAGCATAAAAGAAGAATGTTAGAACATCCTCTTCAATATGCAAAGAGAAAATTAGACAGAAGATGGAAAGAATACCTTCAGTAGGGATAATCGCCAGCGATGGTGCAGTCGATGGCTCGCCCCTATATATTTCCTCCTCCGAGATGTGGAAGAATTTGCTCTGATCAGGAAGAGCGGGTTCATCGCCATAGTCGACCTCGTCTTCAAAGGCGCTTTCCCCCGATAACGAAGAAGACGACAGCTCAACGCGAGGAAGCTTCGCAACAGGAGCCTTGCCTCCGATCACCCCAGTGGTAGGACTAGGGTCAACTGCCCTAGGACTGGAAATGAAGACGCTAGGAGACCCCGGCTGCCGTGCCTCACCTCTCCCTTCATGAGCAGAAGGAAGCTCGGGCTGAGCTGAGAATCCCGGAATCTCAACATCCTCTTCACCCATTATGTCGACCTCAAGCCGCTCATCATCATCACCAGCGGTGAGTTCGTCAACAAGCTCCCCCTCCTCCACGGTCTTGCGGTGGTGACCTAGGGGCGCGGACTAGGGTGGGGAAATCTTCATCTTCCGACGGTTCCTCAACCCTGACAAGGACGTCTTCAGGATGAGCCTCAACTCCAGTAGAGGTGCCTTCAGATTGAGAGACTTCGGCTGTTAAGTCCCTCCGAACCTTCTTTGGGACAGGCCCAGCAATAGAAGCAGAGTGTCGACGACGCTTGCTCACCGTCTGTTTAGACCTCCTTGCCCGCGGCTCCTCCCTCATTGCTGGTGGCTCAGCCCTTGTCGCTCGCGGCTCTGCCCTTGTCGGTAGCGGCTCCGCCCTCACTGCTTGTGGCTCCCTCCTCGATCGTCTCCTGACCTCCTTATGAGCCTTCAGATACTGGTCGATAAGCTTCGAATGTTTACCAGACTCTGACCTGGCCTCGAGATGTGCATTGATGCTCTCAAGGCATGAAGACTCCGGAACAAGGTCTGGTGTCTGGCTGGCTTGGAAGTACCAAGTGCAGAAGCTGAAGCTCGTGCGGCATTTGGGCGTCTCGATGGGTAGACGGAATGTTGCTCCCGACCTCCAGCCACACTGTAGTACCAGGCCGAGCACCCTCGAACAGGTTCCCTTCGAAGGCGAGCCGAGCATTGGGGTTCCCGACATAGAGTTGATCGTAGCCGAACTGTCGGGCAAAACGGTTCGGCATGTATGGCTCGATGGTGCATGAAGTCCCTTGCCGGAACATCACATATCCCGGCCGGATGTTGATCAACCACCAGAAGACTCCGCAGGCAGTTGTGTGAAGTTATCCCGACCAGCGATATCAGCGAACAACTCCCCGAAAGCCGCACCAGGAACGTCTGGAAAGCAGCGGTTGAGCTGGTAGTTCGTGGCGCAGGAAAGACACTTCCTAATATAATACAGGTAGGTGTCACGCCACTCCGAACGTTCCAGCCGCTGCACAATGGGACATGACCCGTGCTCCCACGCGCCGCCGTCATCAAAGAAGGGCAATGCATCACGTACCAAGCCATGAGGTACGTGTAAGGCAGTTCAATCTGAGGGTTAGGGCGCTTCACCTTCGGATTCCCCTCTGAGTCGACATATGGCTTTCCATGGGAGTCAACAGTCTTCGGGGGCTCGCAGAAATTCTTGGCTAACGCCCGTAGCCCACTCTGAATACCGGCCGCCACGGCCGGAAGAAGAGCTATGGGGCTACCATGAGCCAGGAGCACCGCCGGGTACACCACGTCGGCAACAATAACTTCGTGTGGCAGCGTGGGCAGCACACAACGCTTCAACCACAGCATCAAAAAGCCCGCCAACAGTGCTCGACTAGAGATGGAAGTCCGGGCTTGATGGTGAAAGCTTTCAAAAACCAGGTCAGGGTCGAAACCGTCCTCGTTCGACTCCGTGGTGTAGAAGCTGTTCGGAGCCTGGTCGATCCTGTCTTCAATTTCCCTATCGGAGCTGGGAGCCAGTCGGGTATCGGGAGGTCTTTATTGTTAACGTTGTTGAACAGATAACTAGCCCAAGAACTGCTTGACTCCTCCTGACCTCCAGGCAGTTATCTGGCCGCAGATGTGGAAGTGGCACATCACCTCCCAGTAGGTCTCATATATTGCGGGAAACTCTTTTCCAAAAAGTGGAGCTCCTTAGTGGTAGGGACATATTCCTCATAAGGAATGTCCCCTGACGCCAGCCCCGAGACCTCATGCAGCTCGTGCAGTGCCAGGCCCATCTCTCCAACCGGGGTGAAGAATGTCCCCGTCAGAGGGTCATATCGCTCCAGGACTCCGAAGAATTATGAGAGCTTGGTGGGATACCCCACTGTACGGCCTGACCGCCGGGTATAGTCCCACACACTCTAGCAGCTCTTTAAGATCGGTGAGGACAAAACCCACATCCTGCCCCACCAAACATTCCCCGTAGAATGGATCCACCCATGCGCACGAAACTCAGTAGGATAGTCACCCTCCGCTTCCATAAACGAGTTAAGGAAGGTAGCGGCAAGCTGTGGTATCTCCCGACCGGAACATCGGACTTGCGCGACGCAGGGAACAGGCCGACGGCTGACCTGTCATGACTATCATGGCGGTTTACCTTCTGGAAGCCAAATTCACAAGGGTGATTCGGGGACACATTGGGAAATGTCCCATTCCATCTTCCGAGGGATGGACATGTGTTGGAAGTAGGACAACGGGAACATCCTCTCCATATCCGGAAGAAGAAACAATCTTCATCCTTTATCTGACGGAGCCTTTGTAAGTTCCTCCAGACACGCGATGGCCGTCATCATGAATGCGATCTCGAAGAAGAAGGCAGGCTTCTCCAGCCTGAAGCCATCATCCGTTTTGAATGCGGCATCGGTCATAAGCGCCCGAAAGGTTCTCCTGTCAACATTAGAGAGCCTCTCCCTGCGATCCGGCGACTGGTCAGCAGTCAATGGACACTCATTCTTAGCACGAAGGTCAAGCCCTGGTCAGCACCACCTACATGTCCAAAGTGGCGCGTCTTGGCAAGTGAGCCAGAAACATGTCGCACTGCGAAAGAAAAGGACACTTAGTCAGATACTTCATTAAAAGCAAGAAAAAATGCTAAGTGTTCATGACCCAAAACGCAGAAGAGAAACTGGACGCAGGAATTTTCAAAATCGCGTCCAGACCTGCGAATCTGCGTCCAAACGCAGAAGAGAAACTGGACGCAGGAATTATCAAAATTCGCGTCCAGACCTGCGAATCTGCGTTCAAACGCAGAAAAGATACTGGACGCAAAAGTTATCAAAACCCGCGTCCAGACCTGCAAATCCGCGTCAAGTGGCACAGAACGCAAGGATCAAATCCGCGTTCTGCAAACCAAGACCGCGTTCCAGATCCTTCACAGTTAGAAAATCTCTAAGTGAAGGACCCGAAGTGCAGAGTTCACTGGCGTTAGGTTATCAAACCCGCGCCTCGGTTATCAACTCAAAGACCGCTTCCGAGACTGCGTCTGAGAATCAAACCGGTTCATATTCTGTGTTAAGAGTTTTTTTAGGGTTCTCTAAAACTTCCAGTAACGGTGAAGCTTAGCAAAATGGCATCTTTACCTCGAGAGAACATCCTGCACGGAGGAAGCGCCCCCTGGGCCTCGGCAATGGTCGCCTTGGAGGACGACGCGGTCGGCTTGGCCTTGGGTGCCATTGGTGATCAGAGGTCAATGAAGAAGATGAGCAGTAATGAAGAAGAAGAACTCTCTTAAATCTCTGAGTAAGCGCGTGTTCGGAGAAGAAGACAAATCTCTCTAACTGTGGCCTTTTATAGGCACAAAGATTTGCGAAGATACGCGGCGTGTGGCCCGATAGACGCTGCAGCGAGTCGCCACGTGACGCGTGTAACCAGATCACTTCTGAACAGAGAAGATCCTGCGTCGTGACCCCTCCGCGAGTCATCATTCGACACGTGGAGCAGTTCATTTAATGAACCGGGAAATCCGCGCACCTAACGGAGAAAACCTCTCCGGTTCCCCAGGCCAGCTGGCGGCGTAATCATGACATGGCACAGATTCGCGCCAAAGAACGCGCCTCTCCGATGGACATGCCCCGTCAGCATCACCATAAATGCACCCAGAAAGTCGCGTTGTGTCCAGAAAATCGCGTCTGCATCCAAAAGACGCGTCTATCTAAAATTCGCGTCCTCCCAAGCAGGCTAAACATCGCGTCTACCTCATGGAATATTAGTCGCGTTCCTATCACCAAAAAGACGCACCCCATGGAAGTCGCGTCTTTAGGGCAGTCTCTGCTTTTCAAAAAAAAAACCTGCGTTCGGCTTCTGCAAATCAATCAACAGTACACTGGCACAAGCAGAAGGCCAACCACTCCTGGTCAAAAGCGCACTCGTGACAGACTAAAAGCGATCGGGGAGGTTTAGACTGTGTATCTAGACACTCAACACGATCAACTCTGATGGCTTCAAAGAGTTCAACAGTACACTCACAAAGACCAACTCTAGATAAGATCAAACCCGGAGCATTAATAGTCCAGTCATAAAGGCGAACGCGGCTAAAATCCAAAGTATTCTGAAATCCGTCCCATTTAATTACGGAATATCGAAAACTTTGGAGGGGGTTCTGTAGGCTGTCTAAAAAACAGACAAGCCTTTAAAAGCAGAGATCCAAGCTCAAGACGCGTTGGCTCGACACCCGCGTCTCAGCATCAGGACGCGTTGGCTCGACACCCGCGTCTCAGCATCAGGACGCGTTGGCTCGACACCCGCATCTCAGCATCAGGACGCGTTGGCTCGACGCCCGCGTCTCAGCATCAGGACGCGTTGGCTCGACACCCGCGTCTCAGCATCAGGACGCGCTGGCTCAACGCCCGCGTCTCAGGATCAAGATGCGCTGGCTCAACGCCCGCGTCTCAGGATCAAGGCGCGTTGACTCGACACCCGCGTCTCGGTGCAACTACCCGAAATAAGGGCCAGTCACCGCACATGTAGCGGGAAGTGGCCCCTCATTGTGGAGCGTTTTCAGGGGGCACGTTCATCCCCAGGGACCTCTATAAATAGCCCTGTTGGCATCAACAGAGACAGACACACAGGGAGAGACGTACCTACATACAGGCATACGCATCCAACACGCGTTAGAGAGAGAGACACGCACGATCACCGGACGAAGGCATCGTCAACAGAGAAGAGAGAAGACTCTTCAGCAAGCTTACTGCGTACTAGCTGCTCTTTGCCTAGCTCCTCTTCTAGAGTTTGGTAGACAGAGCCGAGTTACTCTCTCTACCGACGAAGAGAGAGAATCCCCGACGGTCCAAACAATCATCCGGTCAACGGAGAACAAGATTCACTCTCCACCGCCACACGAAGAACCCAGCATTAAACAAAGGGGGGATTCAAGATTCAACATCCTCCATCCCTTGTAACCGGAAAGAAAGGAAAGTCTGGTTGTAATTGTTTCAACTAATTCAAGGAAATATTTTACACCCCGATCCTTCTCACCTAAAATCTCCTTCCGGGCACCTACACAAAGCGTAGACTTAACCCCATTATGCAAGAAGCTGTTAGATCTGAGATTTTGAAACTATTAGACAATGGGATTATCTATCCCATATCTGATAGTCAATGGGTAAGTCCAGTCCATGCTGTGCCTAAGAAAGCTGGATTTACGGTGGTGGAAAATGAGAATAAAGAATTGATACAAACACGTCTTCCAACGAAGATTCGAGTTTGTATTGATTACAGGAAGTTGAATACCGCCACACGTAAAGACCATTCCACTTCCATTTATTGATCAAATGCTGGAGAGATTGGCGGGACACGAGTACTATTGTTTCCTGGATGGATATTCAGGATATAATCAGATCCAATTGCTCCTCCCGAGGACCAAGATAAGACTACCTTCACCTGTCCTTTTGGAAACATTTGCTTACCGAAGGATGCCCTTCGGTCTATGCAATGCTCCTGCAACTTTTCAACGTTGCATGTTGAGCCTCTTTTCGGACATGGTGGAGAAATTTTGGAAATTTTGATGGATGATTTTTCGATCTATGGGGATTCATTTGAGCAATGCTTGTACCATTTAAAGTTGGTGTTACAACGCTGTATGGAGAAAAATTTGACACTTAACTGGGAAAAGTGTCATTTTATGGTCAAGCAAGGCATCGTGCTTGGGCACAAGGTATCAAGAATAGGAATCGAGGTAGACAAGTCAAAGTGGAAGTCATAACAAAGCTCACTGAACCGACATGCTTAAAGGACATTAGATCATTTTTAGGGCACGCCGGTTTCTATAGGCGATTTATTCAAGGGTTTAGCAACATTGCAAGACCCTTGACAAATCTCTTAGGAAAGGATGTACCCTTCATCTTTGATGAGAAATGTCAAAAATCATGGAAGGAGCTTAAAAGTAGACTTGTCTCTACACCGATCATATCTGCACCAGATTGGACCAAGCCTTTTGAGATTATGTGTGATGCCTCTGACTTTGCTATAGGCGCTGTTTTAGGGCAGCGTATGATAATAGGCAACACGTAATCTATTATGCTAGCAGAATGCTGAATGATGCCCAACTCAATTACACAACTACTGAAAAGGAATTTTTAGCGGTGTCTTTGCGTTGGAGAAATTTCGTCAATATCTGCTAGGGTCCAGAGCTGTTATTTTCACTGATCACTCCGCCCTAAAATATTTGATGTAAAAGAAGGATGCTAAGGCAAGACTGATTCGATGGATACTTCTTTTGCAAGAGTTTGATTTGGAGATTAAAGATAAAACGGGCGTTGAGAACGTGGTAGCTGATCATTTGTCGAGAATCCCAAATGCACTTAAGGAGAATATACCGATTAATGATGATTTTCCCGACGAGCACATTTTTGAGATATGTGGAGAGCCCTGGTATGCTGATATAGTGAATTACCTTGCTACCAGGCAAATACCTTCTCATTGGTCAGGACAAGAAAAACACCATTTTCTTCGCCAAATGCGGTTCTTCTTTGGGATGAACCATATTTATTCAAATATTGTCCTGACCAAATCATACGTAGATGCCTTCCTGAGGATGAACATCAGAGCGTTTTGACATTCTGTCACAAGTTAGCTTGCGGTGGACATTTTGGTCCACGGAAAACTGCTGAGAAAGTGCTTCAGAGTGGATTCTACTGGTCCACTCTCTTTAAAGATGCATATAATTTCTGCAAGCTTTGTGATAAGTGTCAAATGACGGGTCGTATCACACAAAGAGACATAATGCCCCTCACACCCATCTTGGAAGTCGAAATTTTCGACCTCTGGGGCATCGATTTTATGGGACCCTTTCCTCTGTCCTACGGTAACCAATACATTTTGGTAGCCATAGATTATGTTTCCAAGTGGGCTGAAGCAATTCCAACACGGACGAATGACAACCATGTTGTCATTAAGTTTTTAAGAGAAAACATCATCTCTCGTTTCGGAGCCCCCGTGCGATAATTAGCGATAATGGGAGTCATTTTTGTAATAGGGCTTTGAATCCTTAATGCGTAAATACTCTATTACTCACAAATTGTCCACGGCTTATCATCCTCAAACCAATGGGCAAGTTGAAGTCACGAATAGACAGATAAAACTCATTTTGGAGAAAACTGTAGGACAGAACCGTAAGGATTGGTCCATCAAACTCACTGATGCCTTATGGGCATACAGGACCGCTTACAAGACTGTCCTCGGTATTTCTCCATATCGAGTTGTATTTGGGAAACCTTGTCACTTGCCTGTTGAATTAGAACACCGAGCTATGTGGGCTTTAAAGTAGCTGAACTTGGATTTGGATAAAGCCGGTGTTCTACGGAAGTTGCAGTTATCTGAGCTTGAAGAGCTGAGAAACAAGGTATATGACAATGCTCGGATCACTAAACACAGAACCAAGCTTTTTCACGATAAATCCATTCACTGAAAGATTTTTGTCGTAGGACAAAAGGTTCTGTTGTACAATTCACGACTCCACCTTTCCCTGGTAAATTGAGAACCAGGTGGTCAGGACCATTCATTGTTCAAAATGTCTTCTCCCATGGTGCAATTGAGATTCTTGACCCGAATAATGGTAACAAATTCACTGTGAACGGTCAACGTCTTAAGGCATTCTTTACCACTGATCCTGTGTCACACGAAGTTCATGAATTGGGTCTTTGTGACCCAGTTTATTTGTGACAATTCTATCTGTATAGTTTCCCGTGTATTTTCCTGAATATCATTTTGGGACCACACTTGTAAATAATTTTCTTTTACATTTTTTGTAAATAATAATAAATAAAAAAAATTAGGGATTTTTGTTTCACATTCCTAGGATTTTCTCTTCTCTAGGATTCCTTTCATTTCCAAACTCTTTTGACCTAGGGTTGTATATATACCTTTGACCCAGGGATAAATTTGGAAATCCCATTTTTACCTACCCTATAAATACTCTCCTCACCAACTCTTTCTCCTCAAACGTAGATTTCCTTTCAGATCTGAGAACCTTCATCAAGAGCCGACCTCTGCCAACTTTTCCCTTCGCCAGACTCCTCTGTTCTGCCGCAAAAACCCACTTCCAGCCGCAGATCCACCGCACTCCAGCCACCTCTGGCGCCCAGAAAAATTCTGCCTGGCTGATTTCTACTTCCAGTGGCAGATCCAGAGCAACTCTTCCAAATTCTGTCTCGGGTGCTTTCTGCACGACTGTTTTGGATTTCCCCCCACGATCTCGGGGGTGGTTTGCATTTTCCTATCTCAAATCCTTTGCTTTACATTACATTAGCATATATGGCACCGAATTTGTATGTGGAAAGGGATTTTCTATACTTTTGAATGAAAGTAGGGGGTATGGGCACATTTTTGTGGATAGAATACATGCTTGGAATTGGTACTCTTTGGTCTATGATAACAATGAGCACGATGCATACTATTGCCCTGATCTTGTCACTACCTTTATAATTCAATTGATCAAGCATCTGTGAATCATGACACGTACCAATTTGTATCTCACATGCCATTCGGTGATATCTTTGTCACCATCCCACTTATTGCTGAAATCACTAATGTCCCCAGTCATCCCCACCATACCGACCCCTTGCCATTGGTAGATTATATGCCTCTCATGGGGGTCGTTGTACAATTCAGGACCGTGGGCTCAAAGCCAACACGACCTTTCGAAATGTTCATTGCATTGGACGTTGGGTCCAACGCAACATTTTTGGGATTGAGCACCAATCTTCCTTTAACAGACCCGTGTTACAGGTAATCCATGATTTAGACACATAACCACACGGTCTGTTTGAATCGGGCCATCTTCCGTGCCATTCTTGACAATTCCTCCCGCACTCGGGTGCAAAGCATTCCCATGCTATCTTAATCACACGTCTGTGTAAACAATTCATCTCAGACGCTGTCTTTAATACATTTGACCAAGTGCTTGCTACTGTAGAGAGACCCACAAGCTCATATAATGGTTGCTTGCACGCACTTTGGACACCTATTGCTCAGCCTGAAAATGAACCTGTGGAGCTTGATTCGGAGGAGAGTTTAGAAGAAATTGATGAGCCTCAATTTTGGAGGCAGGAACCCCCTACTGATTCACGAGCCTTCATGTCCGCTATCTGGAAAGGCATGAAGAAGATTTTCAAGGGGCAGGTCCGGCTTAGGAAGAGGGCAGAGGAGCAATCCTCTCGGCTACGTAATATGGAGGCCGCGTTGAGAAGATCACAGTCGGCTGGACCTAGCTCCACCGCGGGTCCTAAACGACAGAGAGAGTAGTTTTGTCCTTTACCTATTTCATGCATCATTTCATATTGCATGCATTGGGGACAATGCATGAGATAGGTATGAGGGGTAGATACTAACATAGGATTTTTCATTTTTTTTAGGCCTTTTTATTTTTTAGGATTTTTCACTTTCTTTTTAGGTTTTACTTTTTCTTTTAGATTTTACCTTTCTTTATAGATTTTCCACTTTCTTTTTAGATTTTACTTTTTCTTTTAGAAAAATAAAAAAAATAAAAAAAAAAAGAAGAAATTCTTTGATCCATGTTTAAAGAATCAAATTTGAAATTTAGGGATTAAGAAAGCTCTAAATTAAGATTTCTAATTATAAGTTGAAAAGAGGAGTTTTGTTAGATTTTTAGGTTAAGTAATAAAGGATTAGAAAAATTACTAGATTTTAATTCTTTCTTTAGATATAAACATTAAACATATTGAAGGATTAATCAAAGACTTTGTGATTTTATTTACACATATATATAATAAAAAAAATAAAATAAAAAAAGATGTACATAAATAAATAATAAATACTTAGCCTGACTAAGCTGGTTAGCCGTGCCTCAAGAAGCATTGCCGATCACGCCTAAAGGTGGTTAAGTCCTTAAATTCCTTCGTGGCTTTTTTTACTCGAGACCTTAAACCCGAGGGATGTTTTCTCATCTGGTGCCCTAAGACCATCTGGTTTGGGAGTCATCGGTTAAAGGCTCGCTACAAGGGTAAACTAGAAAGCCTAAGGATGCTAAGGAAATGTAAATAAATAAACATAAATAAAATAAAAAAAAGAAAAAAAAAAATTATATATATTAGTAAATAAATAAACTTAGTCTAAGAAAAATTCTTCATATTTATAAATGTATATATCCTACGATTGATGCAAAATCCGGTTTTGATCTTTTCCCTAAAATCTTAACCTAAGCTGAAAACAAAACTCCAAATAGACACTTATAAGAAGAATGAAAAGTTTAGAGTAACCTGAAACCTATAGATCAAGTTAGAATCTTTAAAACATGGATCAAAAATTTCACTAACCCTTTTATTTTTCTTTATGGATTTTGTGGGTGCAATCCGCTGAAAACCCTCAGGAGACAACACTCCTCCTCTAGGGTAACCTAGAGGTTTAACGGCTTGTTGCACGTGCTCAGTGCAATCGTGTCACCTACGAAAGTGGTGTAATAAATTAGTTAGGATTTTCTTTTTCTTTCTTTTTCTTTCTTTTTTGCTCGAGGACGAGCAAAAGCTAGGTATGGGGGTGTGATTGTTATACATATTTGCATATTTTACCACTTCTATACTATGCATATTGTAAATAAAATGTGATTTTTAACCCCTTTTCTCTCTATTTTTACAGGTCCACAACTGAAAAGAGAAAAAGTCCATTAATCACTTTAATTAGCAATAATTAAAGAGATTAATCCATAAGCCCAAAAGAGCCCAAGATTTGAATTTGGATTCAGTTGAGATCCGCGCGCCAATTGGATCTTCCAGAAGGCCACGTGGATAACCACCTAACAACCAAATCACAACAGAAAATCTCGGCTCAACGGCCCAGATTTTGCCGCCAAAACTTGGGATTTCCCGCGTATCTGCGGCGGTTTGGAGGCAGTTGGAGCCCGGATTTTGCGCCAACGACCAGGGCTCTAGATCCTTCTCATGGATGGCTATAAATAGAGGACCAGGGTCTGTGCGAAAGAGCAGAGAAGAGAGAGAAGAAAATAGGAGAAATTCTTGTATTTTGTTATTCTCCTAGGTTTTTAGTCTTCATCTTCTTCCTCCTAGAGATTTTGACAAAGTGAGAGAGAGAGTGCTGTTTGAAAGCTTGTATCAAGAAAGTGACTTTCTTGTAGGCAAGGATTTATCAAAGAGCTCCATTCATCTCTTTGCAATCTCTAGTATGCTTTACTTTACTTTGCTTTAATTTCTTGTTTTCATTCTAGTGTTATTTCATTTGCTTTAGTTCTATTGCTTTACATCATGAATAGTTGCTTTGTTTTTAGTGTAATGGATAGCTAAATCTCTATTGCATGGCTAGCTAAGAACTTACCTAGCTAACTTCTATCTCTTTGGATGATGCTTATCTTTATACTTGCATTGTGATATTTCTTTTACTTACCAAGGAAGTAGAGTTGCTTTCCCTTGGCAATTGCTTGTTCATACTCCATATGACTCATGTGTGCCTCATTTAGAGCCTTGTCTAGAACAAGTGCCTTTGATGGAACATGGAGATGGAGCACCTACATATGCTACTTGTAAGAACAACTTCTCTACTTCAAGCTAATTTGTTGTTATGTCTTGAATGTTTGAATGAATGTTGATTCTTCGAACTTAGCATCTTTGAGTACCTATCCTAGAGTTCATCATTGAACATCTATCTAGAGAGCCAATGAATTCATATGAGGCTTCAAGCTAAGAACAAGAGAACACTCATCTCCATAACGGTAAAACACTTGAACAAACAAGCAAGATATCCCTATTGCCAATGAATCAACATGAGGCAATATAGCATCACCATTGAGTTTAGCAAGTTAGCAATGAGGTAAAGTTAGCTAGCCATGTACCTTCTCATCTAAAATTTTCTAACACTTTCTTTACTAGCTTTTCTTTCTTTGCAACACACTTCACCCAAGTTCTTTTGATTTCTTTTTCCATAATGCACAAATCCATCACTTCTTTTCTTGTTGCTTCTTGCATTTGTGTAAATACATAGAAGACATTTCGTTTTCATTTCTTCACTCCATATCGTAACGCTTTTATCGCTAGCTCTCCCGGAGAATCGACCCGGTATAGCCATTGCTATAGCGGAGATTGGAAAGGGTATATTGATCTTTGAATACATTTGTGGAGAAAACGAGCACCAAGGTTAACTCTAAACTTTTCTTCTTTAATTGAATACTTGTGTAATAACTCTACATTACTCTTCCCCAATCACCTATTCTATATGAATGCACACGTACCTTGTCTCCAGCACTCTTCAACAGAAATTGAAATGAATTAAAATAGACACATGCCCTAAACGCAAAAGTCTAATCCAAATTTAAATTAAGCAACAAGTGGATTTCTGTTGAATTTATTACACATGCATGTAGGTGAAGCATCCAAGAAAACTAAAAATTTAGAAAGCAAAAATTTTTTTTAGCGGCTTTCGGCAACCCTGCAAACGAGTTTGTTAGTACTTCAATCGGAAAAACTCGCTTTTACACGAATTTTTCCGAGGGCAAATGAGTCCTCGCGCAATGTCCTTGGCCACCTCTTTTGCTTCCCACGATAGTGAGCTCCTTGGTACTTCTCCTACACACAAAAAGAACAATCTTTAGTAGTGAACAATAAAGCCGTTCCCTCCCCGGGAACGGCGCCAAAATTTGATCGGTAAAAAGCAAGTACTAAAATAAGAGAAGGAAGTGTGAGTTGATGTTACTACTTTTGCGATTCTTCTGTAGTAGCTGATTGGTTGCTAATGTTGCATATTTAATGTCACATTTCCATACTTATTTTAGAATAAAAGCCTGCATTGTCCTAATTATTTGTTTAATTTATTTGCAGGCCCAATCCTTAAGGAGATGAAGAGAAATGAGCCCAAAAGCCCACCAGAATTCTGAATTAAATCAGAGTTAATTCTTACACATAAAATCAGGGCAAAATCAAGAGGTTGAAACCGGTTGAGAAGAATCTTCTCAGAATCGATCGGTTAAAGCCAAGAATCCAAGGCCATTTCGTCAGAATCCGGAGCTCAAACGACAAAACCAACAAAGGATAAAGTAAGAAGAAACCTCCGGAGAGACCCACCAACAGGGTATGGCCATCTGGCCACACCCTGGCCGCGGAAACGCGGCTTGGGCCGCGTTTCCGCGGCAATCTTGGGGAGTTAGGGGGAGCGTGAACTCCCCCGACCTCCCCGGGATTCTGGTTGTCGGGTTTATGCCTATAAAAGGCCATTATATGCGCTGAAAATGGGACGTCAATGAAGATTAAGATTTAGCCTAGTTTTAATTCTTTGTAGTTTAGGTTTTTCTTTCTTGTTATGTAATTTGTATGTAACTTAGGGTAGAAGAAGATTCATGTAAGTAAGAGAGAGAGGCTGAAGTTGAGAGTGACACCGACGATGTACCCTCCTCCTTTCTTCCATTGTCTCTGCAATTAATAAAGGCAAAAGTTCTTTTTATGTTTGTATTTTTTTTGTTTCGTCTTCCTCGTCTACTTTACCTTGGTTGTTGTTGTTGAGTGTACAAGTGAATTCCAAAGCAAGTATAACTAAGCTACGTGAGAGCCAGCGATAGTTCATGAAGACGTTCTCCTCTTCCAAGCTCCGCATCACTTCGTTCTTCTTATGCTTGACGATATAATGTGCACGGGGACCGAGTTCGAGTTTATGATCTATGCGTTGAACGCCTCCGAAGCAAAAAGGTAGAACTTGCAAAAAGGTTCCAAGTAAGTCAACACTCAACCTAGGTAAGTATTTCTTTACTTTCTCTCTCTCTTTTCTTTTACTTCTTATGTATAGATCAACACCTCCTCAAACTCTTTCTTCTCCACTTCATTATACATAGTCGCTTTTCATCGTTTTCTGATTTTCCATCTTCTTCATCTCTCGCTTTCTTCTTAACTTTAACCATTAACTTTCTTTTTCTTTTCATTACATAAAACAGAGAAGAACTTTCGCTTATTTCTTAATGATTTCAATAAAAAACCGTAAAGCTTCCATCGCAAACCCTCCTTGTGGATCACGACCCGCATAGCCACTTGCTATAACGGAAAAATTGAGCACTTGCACATATTCTTTCTTAAGTTCTATAATCTCGTATTTTGTGTGCAGGTTTAGCCTCAATCAGTAGCGAAGTGGATATACGGGTTGTATCCACAAGGAGGGAGAGCGATGGAAGCTTGATGCGGCTTCAAAGTTCAAGAAGAAAGAAAGTTCTTTGTATCCAAATAATGAATTGAAAAGTGAAAAAAAGTTGTTGAAGAATTGTTGGAAAATATTTTGGTGGTTTGTAAAAAGTGATTTTTTCTTAGTTGTAAAATGCATGGCTAACTTTCTACTAAGTGCTCCCACTAATTTTTAACTTTTGGAAGATAGCCTCACGATGGATCATAGGCGAACACAAATCTTTTGCATTGGAACTATTCACGTGGAAATCGAGTGAAAGTTCATCCTAAAACTTAGCTTTACACGGCAAAAAACTCGGACATTCCCTTATCAAGATCCGATAGAAGGCGAGAATAAGGGAAGACTCGAGTGCACTATTGGTATCGGCAAAGTTAAAAGGAGAAGTCTCTAACTTACAATAACAAGTAAAGTATATAACTCATAAATCATCAAAACTCATTAAGCATGAAGTATAAGAAAGTGAATACTTGTAGGTAAATTAGAGTTAGAACCCTCGTCTTAAGATGCCATAGCTCTTGTTTGCACAAGGCTTGTTGACACTGTTGACTCATTTGGGTTATCAATCAAGTGTTAGAAATTAGTGGGTTAGTAGTTAGTTAGCCATGAAAGTAAAAGAAACAATAAAGAAAAAGAAGTGGAGAGAGGGAGTTACACTACAAGAAAACAAAAGAAAAGAAAAGTTAAAGAGAGGAAGTTACACTAAAACAAAGTAAAAGAAAAGAAGTAAAGAGGGAAGAAGTTACACTACAACAAGAAGCAATAAAAGAAAGAAGTAAAGAGCAAAGGAAAGCACAAGTAAATTGAAAGAAGGAAGAGAAGTAGTACTTGTATTAGCTTGTCACCCTTCAGATACAACACTTACACGCTCTCTCTCTTTCACTCTAATGGCTAAAACAACAACTAGAAGAACAACAACAAAACTACTACAAATCTAAAAATAAGATTACAAAACTTGCTAAAGCTCTGATCTGCTCCAACTGAAGACCCCAGGGGGGTATTTATAGGCACCAGGGGATAGGGGGGCCACGTGGGAAGCACGTGGCCCAAAGTGCAGGCGCGCGCGCGCGCCCAAAGGGCCTCGGCAACGCGGCCTGGGCCGCGTTTCCGTGGCCCTGCAAGGGCGGCGCGCGCCTGGCTTCGGGCAGCGCGTCACCCAGACTGTCTTCTGATGCCTTGATCTTCTGGATTTGCGATTTGATACACTGAGCTGACAAAATCTTCACCCCAAAGTCAATGGCTACTGGTAGGCCTTTAATCACCAATTAAATGGTGATTAGGTCTTCTTCTCATTTTCACACCATGGACCTAGGATCAAGCAAGTAAGGTTTATTAGCAAAATTTTACATGAAATAAATATGAGAATGTGATGAAAATTATGCAAAATTAGAGACTAATCACACCCCCACACTTATCTTTTGCTCGTCCTGAGCAAAACAAATAATGAGAACATTATTATACCACTTTCGCAGGTGACGCGATTGCACTGAGCATGTGCAACAAGCGTTAAACCTCTAGGTTTCCCTAGAGGAGGAGTGTTGTCTCCTGAGGGTTTCAGCGGATGGCACCCACAAAATCCAGTAAGTAAAGAAAAGAAGTTAGTTGTTTAAATTTTTTTCCATGAAAAAGAACTTTCAATCATCTAAGTAAAAATAACCGAATGATGTAAGAATTAGGTTTAACCCTCATAAGCCCTCTTATACTTTAGCCTTCATAAAAGAAAAAACTATGGTTTTCTTTAAATTTATAAAGGATCTTGTACTTCTAACTCATTCTTTTATTTTGCTTTAGATAGATATGCATACTGTGTAAGTGTGATGTGCTTGAGATTTTTCAACTCAATTTTGAACATCTTTTAATTTTATTAATATTTACTTATTATTCTTGGTTCCATTAGGCTTTCTACTTCATTTATGTAACACATATCAAACCGATGATTCCCAAACCAGATGGTCTTAGGGCACTAGGTGGAAAAACACCCTTCAGGTTAAATATGCAAGGGAGTAGGCCACGAAATCAAGATTATATATTAATTTTTGTTTTTTTTTTTTTTTTTGGCATGAGTAATCATGCTTCTTGAGGCACAATTATCCAGCTTTTTTTTTCAGAGTTGTGTCTCTAAATCCCAAGCATGTGTGTGTGAATTATGCATATTCTACTAAGGCTAAATAAAAGGTATGAGTTATTTTCATTATCCCTCCTATCTTTTTAGTCAAACCATTCTTTCTTGTTTACTTAGGCAAAAATAAAGATTCCTTAATAAGGTTCCCGTAATTCCTACAATCTTTGGTATGTTTACAAAGAGTATGAAATTTCTTTTCAATCTAGTTTTTTTTTTTTAAGAAGAAAGAAGAATAAAAAGAAAAGAAAGAAAAGTGTTAGCACCCCCCCACACCTATCTAATGCATTGTCCTCAATGAATGCATATGGAAATGCAAATGCAATAAATAGGGGGAAGAAATGATGTCACCGTCTTCGTGGAGACTCGGGCAGGCCAACTGCGAATAGGCTAAAAAAAATGTAGAAGGGTAAGCATAAAACAAGTTTTTTTATTTTTTTATTTTTTACTTGTTGTGGTTAGGTGTATGACGGGGCAAAAAGAGTCAGCACACTATCATCGGAGTCATAGGCTCAGTGGTCAAGAAGGGCTTCAGTCTTTGCCCATTGACTTTGATTCCGTGTTGTTCTTAGGGTCTGCAATGAGCACAGCACCGTGTGGGAAAATAGTGCGCACAATGAACGGTCCTAACCAACGAGTTTCAGCTTCCCTGGGGAAAATATGAAGCCTAGATTATATAGCAGAACCCTATCTCCCGGTGCAAAGTTTTTTCGGGTTATGATTTGGTCATGGAAAAGTTTAGTTCTGCTCTTGGTGATTCGGGCATTCTCATAGGCTTCATTCGTATCTCCTCTAATTCTGAAATCTGCAGTTTCCTAAGTTCAGCGGCCTTGGTCAGATAAAAATGAGTTGCTAATTGCACAGAGGGCCGGTGTTCTAACTCTACTGGCAGATGACAGGCTTTTCCAAACACGATTCTATAAGGAGACATCCCAGAACTGTCTTAAAAGCAGTGCGGTAAGACCACAATGCATCATTGAGCTTAACCGACCAATCCTTTCGGTTTTGTCGGACAATCTTTCCAGAATGAGCTTGATCTGTCGGTTGGTGGCTTCGACCTACCCATTTGTCTGGGGATGATACGGAGTGGATAACTTGTGATTGATGGAATATTTTCGCATCAGAGTTTCAAAAACTCTATTGCAGAAAATGTGATCCATATCACTAATTATCGCTCTGGGGGTGCCAAAATCGGGAGAAGATGTTCTCTTTAAGAAATTTGACAACCACTTTGTTGTCATTCGTCTTAGTTGGCACAGCTTCTACCTATTTAGAGACATAATCTATAGCAACCAAAATGAATTGGTTGCCGAAGGAATGGGAAATAGCCCCATGAAATCAATACCCCAAACATCAAAAAATTCAACTTCGAGGATCGGGTTTAGGGGCATCACGTCTCTTCTTGAAATCTTCCCAATTTTCTGACAATTTGCGCATGACTTGAAAAATGATATGAGTCTTTAAAAAAAGTGGGCCAGTAGAACCCACTTTGTAGAACCTTTTCTGCAGTCTTGCGGGGACCGAAGTGTCCTCCGCATGCAAGGTCATGGCAAAAGCTAAGCACACTCCTCTGTCCTCCTCGGGTATGCATCGTCTAATGACTTGGTAGGGACAATACTTAAAAAGATACGGTTCTTCCAGAAGAAGTACCGTACTTGGGCAAAGAAGCGGTATTGGTCTTGCTTTATCCAGTCAGCAGGTAATTGTCCCGTGGCCAGGTAATAACGATGTCAGCATACCAGGGTTCCTTAAGAATGGCTAGGATGTGCTCGTTTGGGAAATCCTCGTTGATCGGAGCTTGGATGGTTGGTGCATTCAGAATTCGTGAGAGATAATCAGCAACCACATTTTCTATACCTCTTTTATCCGGGATTTCTAAGTCAAATTCTTGAAGCAAAAGGATCCACCGAATCAGTCGGGCTTTTGCTTCCTTCTTGGTCAAGAGGTATTTTAGAGCTGAGTGATCCGTAAAAATCACCGTTTTCGAACCTAACAAGTAAGGCCAGAACTTTCTAACGCAAAGACAATGGCCAAGAATTCCTTCTCAGTCGTTGTATAGTTCTGTTGGACGTCATTCAATGTCCTACTCGAGTAATAAATCACGTGCTGCCTATTGTCTATGCGCAGTCCTAGAACAGCGCCATAGCAAAATCAGATGCACACACATGATTTCAAATGGCTGGGTCCAATTAGGAGCAGAAATGTTGGTCCTATTCTATATGATGCACACGTACCTTGTCTCCAGCACTCTTCAACAGAAATTGAAATGAATTGAAATAGACACATGCCCTAAATGCAAAAGTCTAATCCAAATTTCAATTAAGCAACAAGTGGATTTCTGTTGACTTATTACACATGCATATAGGTGAAGCATCCTAGAAAACTAAAAATTTAGAAAGCAAATTTTTTATTTTAGTGGCTTTCGGCAACCCTGCAAACGAGTTTGTTAGTACTTCAATCGGAAAAACTTTTTTTACACGAATTTTCCGAGGGCAAATGAGTCTTCACGCAATGTCCTTGGCCACCTCTTTTGCTTCCCACAATAGTGAGCTCCTTGGTACTTTCCTACACACAAAAAGAACAATCTTTAGTAGTGAACAATAAAGCCGTTCCCTCCCGGCAACGGTGCCAAATTTGATCGGCAAAAAGCAAGTACTAAAATAAGAGAAGGAAGTGTGGGTTGATGTTACTGCTTTTGCGATTCTTCCGTAGCAGCGAAGTGCTATACGGGTCGTATCCACAAGGAGGGAGAGCAATGGAAGCTTGATGCGGCTTTAAAGTTCAAGAAGAAAGAAAGTTCTTTGTGTCCAAATAAAGAATGAAGAGTGTGAAAAGAAGTTGTTTAAAGAATGTTGGAAAAATTTTTGGTGATTTGTAAAAAGTGATTTTTTTTTTAGTTGTAAAAATGCATGGCTAACTTTCTACTAACTCCCACTAATTTCTAACTTTTGAAAGATAGCCTCACGATGGATCATAGGCGAACACAAACCTTTTGCATTGGAACTATTCACGTGGAAATCGAGTGAAAGTTCATCCTAAAACTTAGCTTTACACGGTAAAAACACAGACATTCCCTTATCAAGATCCGATAGAAGGCGAGAATAAGGGAAGACTCGAGTGCATTATGGTATCGGCAAAGTAAAAGGAGAAGTCTCTAACTTACAATAACAAGTAAAGTACACAACTCATAAATCATCAAAACTCATTAAGCATGAAGTATAAGAAAGTAAATACTTGTAGGTAAATTAGAATTAGAACCCTCGTCTTAAGCTGCCATAGCTCTTGTTTGCACAAGGCTGTTTGACACTATTGACTCATTTGGGTTATCAATTAAGTATTAGAAATTAGTGGGTTAGTAGTAGTTAGCCATGCTAATGAAAAAGTTAGTTAGCCATAAAAGTAAAAGAAACAACAAAGGAAAAGAAGTGGAGAGGAAGGAAGTTACACTACAACAAAGTAAAGAAAAGAAGTAAAGAGGGAAGAAGTTACATTACAACAAGAAACAACAAAAGGAAGAAGTAAAGAGGAAAGGAAAGCACAAGTAAATTGAAAGAAGGAAGAGAAGTAGTATTTGTATTAGCTTGTCACCTTCAAATACAACACTACACACTCTCTCTATTTCACTCTAATGGCTAAAACAACAACAACAAATACAAACCTAAAAACAAGATTACAAAACTTGCTAAACTCTCATCTGCTCCATTGAAGACCCCATGGGGGGTTTATAGGCACCAGGGGATAGGGGGCACGTGGGAAGCACGTGGCCCAAAGCGCAGCGCGCGCGCGCGCCCAAAGGGCCGCGGAAACGCGGCCTGGGCCGCGTTTCTACGGCCCTGCCAGGGCGGCGCGCGCCTGGCTTCGGGCAGCGCGTCGCCAAACTGTCTTCTGATGCCTTGATCTTCTGGATTTGCGATTTGATACCCTGAGCTGACAAAATCTTCACCCTAAAGTCAATGGCTACTTGGTAGGCTTTTAATCACCAATTAAATGGTGATTTAAGTCTTCTTCTTCATTTGCACGCCATGGACCTAGGATCAAGCAAGCAAGGTTTATTAGCAAAATTTTACATGAAATAAATATGAGAATATGATGAAAATTATGCAAAATTAGAGACTAATCAATCGTCAAAACTGATTAGAGATAAATATGAAAAAAGAAGATATTGCAAGTTAGCAAGTTAGTAGGTTAGATGTTAGAAATGTTTGGATGTTATAATCCATCTTCATGAGCCATCAAAGGCTCTTACAAGAGCAAGCCTTGTAGAGGCTATTAAATTCATGTGGATTATCAAGTAAGTGGCTAGATCGTTAGTGGTTAGTAGTTAGATTGCCATGAGAAGAAAAATTAGCAAAGAATCTTGTAGAAGATGGAGAAGATTACAGTGGAAGAAAGGAGACATCTTTACACACCATCTATTACATCAATCTCTCTCTTTCTCTCTTTGAATCACAAGCCCTAATACATGATTTAAAAAATGAAAAGAAAATAAAAAAGTAAAGAAAAAGAAAGAAGAACACCTACACTAATCTACACTAATGAAGAGAAAACCTAGCCTATTTTTCAATCGGCTTCATTTTTTGCCAAACCTTGTAGTATTTATAGGCACAAGAAGAATCTGGAAGTCGAGACACGGCCACGCGTTGAAAATCGATGCATGGCCCCACCATATTGCAAAGCCGCGTTTCCGCAGCAAAACTAGGGACTTAGCTCCCTGGTTTTGGTGCGGGGATTTGTCGCGCTTCGGGGACCTTCCAAATATGCTCAGATTCGATTATTTGTGTCCAGATTTTTGTAGACACCCGCCAGCATCTAGACTCAATGTATCTTTTAAAAATTCTCTAGTTTGGCCTCTAAGAAATCCGGATTTAAGTGCCCAAAAATGGGTATAATTAAGCTCTTATTACTCCTTTGCCCCTAGACTCTTGATTGTCTGCAAAATAGACCAAAACACGATTTAGGAACGTCATTTTATTAATAAATTGACAGAGAAATGTGATGTAATAATGCAGAATTATAGACTAATAACTGGCCCTACACTTTGGCTGGATCGAGTAGACGGAGGAGGGGTACTAACATATGTGTTCTTTTTTCATTTCTTTTTCATTTTTGGTTATTTTTTAGTATTTCTTTGTTCTTTCTTTTCACCAAAAAAAACTTCTTAAGTGGTGAGAATTTTTTATAGTCTTTTGTAAAAATACAAAATAGTTATAAGGATTATGGAAACCCAAGTTAAAAATTCTTTACTTTAGTCCAAATAAAAGAATATTGGTTGGATTGATAGTTTAGGAGAAATTAGGAAAATAACTCACTTCTTTACTTTTGCCGTAAATATGCATTGGCTACATACACACTTTTGAAATTTATAGACAATGACTCTAAGTGTCACATTAAAAAAATAATATATTTATATATAGTTATAAACCCAATTAAGCTGGATAATTGTACCTCAAGAAGCATGATTATTCATGCCTATAGGAAATAAACCTTAGTTTCCTTGCCTGGTTTACTTGAATATTAAGCTGAGGGGTTTTTTCTCACCTGGTGCCCTAAGACCGCCTGATTTGGGAGTCATCAGTTAAAAACTCGTTACACAAGTATATTAGAATGCCTAAAGAAATTAAGGGTAAAAAGGTACATAAATAAGCACTAATAAATTTTGTGGCATTAGAGTTTGAGTTGAATATTTTCAAGAAAATCACACTTCACACAATGCATATTAATTAAGGCTAAATAAAAGAATGGGTTTGAACTCGAACTCAAATAAAAATCATATTCTTCCAGGAAGACTAAAGTATAGGAAGGACTAATAAGGGTTAGACCTAATGCTAATAATTATTTAGTAATTTTTACTAAAGAGATTAAAAAGCCTTTATCCACTTTAAGGAGGATTTTTCACAAAAAAACTAACATTTCATTCTTTTTGATTCTGTGGGTGCAATCCGCTGAAAACCCTCAGAAGATAAAACTCTTTCTTTAGGGGAGACCTAGAGGTTTAAAGGCTTGTTGAACAAGCTCAGCGCAATCGCATCACCTACGAAAGTGGTGTAATAAATTTTATTAGCCTAGCTTTTGGTTTTCTATTTTGCTCGGGGACGAGAAAAGGTAAGTGTGGGGATGTGATTAGTATTTACTTTTTACTTATTTTACATCATATTTTCATATTTATTTTAATAAAATTTTATTGATTAATTGTTCTTCTCTTTGTTTTGAAGAAGAAGCCAAAACTCTCATTTATTTAAGGATTTTAGAGCCAAGAAGGAGCCCAACACTTTGAAGTATGATCTGTTGTTACTAGAAGTAGAAAATGTCAACCTTATAGCACTTACAAGTAGGGAAGTGCAGGGACAGACTGCACCTGTTGGCTCTGGTACAATGGTGCTAGACATGCCGAGTTTTCACAGCCTGGGCCATGGAAACGCGGAAGTAAGGGCACCGCTGCGCCAGAGTTTCATGTCACATCTTCCCCCTCGTGCCTTGTCTCCTGTGCCTATCAAAGATTCAATGATGTGCAAGGATCCTTCTTCGAGGTCCCAGCAAGAGACAAAGGTCACAAACCTATCTTTTTCGGAAGAGTCGAGTCCCAACAAATGATTCATAAATACTCAAAAAGCGAGATTGAGCTCCCTCAGTTCTCTCATTATGAGCCAAATGTACTTAAAATGATGGAGAACATGGGGTATGACCTAACAAGTGGTCTTGGCTTGAACTTCAGTAAAGGAAGGCGATCACTGCTTCAATCTTTTATTCCAAAAAGGAAAGCCCCTGACTATTACCACCGAACCCGCCGGGGGCTGGGCTATGTGTCAACTCCAATCCCATCAACCTCTGAGTCTGAAGAGTCATTATATCATAATCACTCGTCAGGCACATCATCATGGGGTCAGATGTCAGTGTCGGTAACATCTTCAAAGATCTTTCGGTAAACATGGTTTCAACAAGCCACCCGGAAGATGGAGATAAAGAAATAATCCAGTCAGATACAGACCCTTGAATTAAACACCTAAATACTCATTGAGATATTCATTTGAATAACGCGAACCACCCACAGAGGATAAAGTAAACCAGATTAATCTGGGAGATGAGGCTAATCCTAATCCCATCTTTATAAGTGAAAGCTTATTATCTCCCGAGAAAGAAGATCTCATATGTCTCGTGCGAGAGTATATAGATGTCTTCTCTTGGAACTACGAGGATATGCCTCGGCTTGACCCTTAGGTGGCTACGCATCGTCTCAAGATTAATCCAGCCATGAAGCCTGTCAAGCAACAACAATGATAGTTCTGCCTAGAGATAATGGAAGCGACTTAGTTGGAAGTTGAGAAGCTTATAGACTCCAGTTTTATCAGGGAAGAACAACACCTTGATTGGGTGGCCAATATCGTCCCCGTCACCAAGAAGAATGGGAAGATTCGGGTTTGCATTGATTTTTGTGATCTAAATAAGGCGTGTCCTAAAGATGAGTTCCTTCTTCCAATCACGGATGTCATGATCGACAACATGTGTGGGTTTGAACGGGTGTCTTTCATGGATGGATTCTCTGTATATAATCAAATTGAGATGTACCCTGACGATGAAAAACATACATTCTTTAGAACACCACTAGGGGTGTACTGCTACACTATGATGCCTTTCGAATAGAAAAATATGGGGGCGATATACCAAAGATCTATTTTCATGAACATATACACAAAAAAGTGGAATGTTGCGTAGACGATATTACAGTGAAAAGCCATGTCAAAGGTAATCACATAGTAGATCCGAAGACAATATTCAATATCATGAGGGCGTATGAATTAATAATGAATCCCACCAAATCCTTTCTAGGAGTAGCCAACAGTAAATTCCTTCGGTTTATCATAACATCCAAAAGAATCCACCTCGACTCAGAGAAATGGACCATATTGCTCTCTCAATATGAGATGCAATTTCTACCACCAAAAGCTGTGAAGGGACAAGAAGTGACAGATTTCTAGGCTGAGCATCCAGATCCAAGAACTACTAAACTTTATGAAGATCTTCCAGATGAGATCGCTGAAGTTTGCATAACCCAACATCTTTCAAAGAATAGGTATGTCAACTCTTCTTTGACGGCGCGTGGAGAACGAGTCCTCGAGGAAATATCGCAGTGAAAGTGGGGACGGTACTTGTCTTCCCGCAAAACTACATAATCCTTTAAGCATTCTCATTAACTGAGTCGTGTTCCAACAATGTAGTAGAATACAATGCTCTCCTGATTGGGATGCAAATTGCTGATGAGATTGGCATTAAAATTCTCAAAGCATACGGTGATTCAAAGCTCATCGTCAATCAGGTTCGCGTGGAGTACGAAGTCCGAAATGAAGACTTGATGCCCTATCACAACGCAACCATCCTCATGGCGTAGAAGTTCAGAAACTTCTACATCAATCATGTATCTCGTCAGCAAAATTCGCATACAGATACACTGGCATCCGTCACAGCTTCTTTGGCTTTTCAGCCGGAGCGGCGGAGAAAGTACTCATCTACAGCTATATCTTGTACTGTCCGAAGCTCATCCTTAAAGATGATCAAACCCCGACAAAGAACCTTCAAGTCAAAGAAGCTCTAGATACTTTAGCAGGTCTAGAGCTCAGGGATTGGCGATTCCATACATTGACTATGTATTGTATGACATTCTGCTCAATGACCCTAAAAAGGAGGTTGCCATTAGAAGGAAAGCCCCTAAATTATACTACAATGTGATCACAAGAACACTGTATCGCCGATCGCATGATGGAATCCTTCTCTGTTGCCTATCACATAAAGAGGCACAAGAAGCACTCAAAGAGTCTCATGACGGTATGTGCGGAGCTCACCAACCTGGCCCAAAGGTCGGAGATCGACTCTGAAGACTTGAATATATTGGCCAAAGTTGATCTTGACGCCATCGCTTACGCTAAGTGATGACACGCCTGTCATATCGATGGTAACTTTATTCATCAGGCACCAGGACATCTTCATCCCACGACTTCTTCCTGGCCATTTGAAATGTGGAGAATGGACGTGGTTGGTCCTATCAGCCCGCCTTCATCCAAAGGGCGTCAGTTTATCTTATCCATAACTTATTACTTCACTAAATAGGTAGAGGCTATCTCTCTAAAGGAGGTGAAGACGTCTGACATGATCAAGTTTATCAAATATCACAGGTCTACTGCTTTGGTGTGCCACGATAGATTGTCCATGGTAATGGGCTTCAATTCGTCAGCCAAGCATTCTAGATATTCTTAATGTGTCTTTAACGGCATACTACCGCGCCGCTAACGGTCTTGCAGAAGCTTTTATCAAAACCATTGGGAAGCTTCTCAAGAAGTTCATCTCAAAAAGTCAATGCGACTGTAATGACAAATTAGGTGAATACTTGTGGGCTTATCGTACAACAGTGAGAACCCCAACGAAAGCTATACCATTCTCTTTGGTATATGGGTGTCAAGCGTATTCCCACAAGAAATCTAGATATGCGTTGCCTTGACAATGATGATGATAAATGAGGAGAAAAATCGACTACGACACCAGGAGCTGGAAGCATTGAATGATAAATGCCTGCAAGCTCATTAACAAATTAAGCTTTATCAAGCTCAAATTTTCAGAGCCTTTAACAAGAAATTCAAAGAGCGGACTTTCAAGAAAGGCGACCTTGTCTTGGCTGTCAGAAGACCCATGGTGATGACAAATAAGACGAAAGGAAAATTCCAACTCAAGTGGAAATGACCATTTGTGGTGAAGTCAATCTACTCAAATGGAGCATATCGCCTGATAAATCCAGAAGGCGATATACTTATGATGCCGATTAATGACAAATTCTTGAAGAAATACTACCCTTGATCATGTTAACATTAAACCTCTGATCATTGATAAAGTATGTATAACGCTTGCGTCAAATGCGTTCCCCTACGACGAAATTTTTGATCAACAACTATATTCTGCTCAACACGAGCATGATGGAACTAGCGTCGACGATCAAATATCATTGGAGTTCTAATCATCACCAAAGAAGCTGGTTAAGAAGAATGGTCAGGTGAACAACCCAGGGGAACATGATACAATCCTCGACAGAATGGAGTTGATGAAGGCGAACTAACTGAGTATTAGTTTTATCACTCTTCTTTATAGGCTATCAAAATCTGACATCTCTAACGACTAAGGATAGAGAAAAATATTGGCTTTTAAGTCTAACATAAGTCCTCGACAACTCATCATGCTGAGGGAATAGCATGGCTAGCCCAACTCAAATGGTAGTTGGTAAAGGCATACCAAATCCGTTGATAGCTAAGGTTTGCTAAAAAATCCTGAGGGACTTGGTCCCGCCTTCCCCTCCAAAATTTCTTACGAATTTTCTTCCATGGAACGGTAGGACTACAAAAATACCTGTGCCTATTTCCCCGACAAAATGAGCATAGACTTGTCACGTTAACAGTAAACATCGGACAAACCATTTTTCTTAATCCCAAATGGGCTTTGTTAATTTAGCAGTAAACCTTTAACAATTCATTCTATCTCCACCAAAGTTCCCTGCCAATCCATCTCATGGAGTGATAGGTCTACAAACTCAATCACTGTTATGTTAACACCACACCTCTAATAGTGAAAAGTTTCAATACTCCTCAGCGAGTACGAACTTTCACTTGACGACTCCCTTACATGGAGTCACAAAGTCTTCAAAATTGTTAAGTTAACACGACACCTCAGACAATCCAAACTTCACTTTTCAATCTCCTCAATAGAATGCCAAGTCCTAAAAATTTCTCATATCGTAAACCAACTCTCGTCATATTAACACTACACCTCTAACAAAATTACTGTTAAGTTTAATATCATACTTCTAACCATGATCAAGTTACTGCCAAGTTCAACATTAAACCTCTGACAGTCACTTCCGTCAGGCTTTCATACCGAAGCTAAGAGCAATGTTAAGTTTAACATCACACCTCTAGCATCCAGTTTGTTAAGTTAAACAATACACTGATAACAATGACTTTCCCTCAAACTTTCGTACTGAAGTCGAGATGACCAATGCTAAGTTCAAAATTACACCGCTAGCATTACCCCTACTGTTAAGTTCATTGCTACATCTATGACAGTGGTATCTTTAGTTTTTTCAACGAAACTGAAATTCTTGTGGAGCTAAGTTAATATCACACCTCCGATAAGAGTCAATCCAAAAAAATGAAAGTACACATAGAGGGAGGGGGGTGAATAGGTGTATGGCTAATCTAATGACAAATAATGCGGAATTAAAACTAAATTGCAACACACTTAATGTAACCAAAGAGTGTAGCCGAATTCCCGGTGAAGGGCTTTGGACTATCTCCTCTAAACTACTCTAAATAAGTGTTGAGGTGCTAGGTAAAGCTTTCTTGGTTCAACACAAGTTTGGCACACAAATAATACCAAACAATAAGATATGAATATGAAAAATATGAAACAATGCAATGCAAGGTAAATAAGAGAGAGAGTTTAGAGATAGTGGATCAATCGCAAACACCGAGATATGTTTTGAGGTTCGAGCACCCAGCTCTACGTCCCCGCTTTCACATAGAAGGATTTTCACTATATCATCCACAAAGGACTTCCCACAAAGGGAACCTCCACTGAGGATTTAGGCAAATACAACTAGGAGTACATAACTCTCTCAAACAAATACAACCTCTACATAAGAAGCAAGGCACTAAGCCACAAAAGATCAACCTCACAATTGAGGGATAGGCACAAAGCCAAACAACCACAACCACCTCTCACTAGATGGTCAAGGCACTTAGCTAAACTCCAACCTCAATCACCTTTACACTTAGAGAGATACCAACACAACCTCCATAATCGCCTCTCACTAGAGGGATATCAACAATACAAAAAAGGTTTACAACTCTAGGTGATCACAAAGACCACAAATAACTTTTTCCCACAAAAACAAGATCGCATAGATAGGATAGATATGATAGCTCAAGTGTGAGAAAATAAAGTGTTTGGAAGAAAGAAAAACACTTGAAAAAATCTCCAAATAAATATTGAAATTTAGATCAAAAACCAATTCCCAAAAGATTCTATTTTCTTTGAATTTCCAACACTTAAAAAATAAATAAAAATAAATCTTTTAACACCAGAAATTCTTACTGAAAAACACTTGAAAGATGTAAAATTTTCTCTTCTCAAATCTTGGTGAAATCAGCCAAAGAAGGGGTATTTATAACCCACCAAAAATTCGGCCCGTTGGCAGCTAGAAAGGGCAGAAATGCCCTTCCGGTCGACCACTGGTCGACTAGCGTAATAGTCATTTTTATGACTGTTGTGCCACCGGTCGACCACCCGGTCGACCGGACAGATACAGAAAGCAGCAGCTCTCTGCTGGTGGACCGACCGGTCGACGGGGCCACTTCCAGAGAGCAAAGCTCTATGGACGGTCGACCGCCCAGTCGACCGGCCCACCAGCCCAAGCTACCATGTACGTCTGTGCACGTCGGTCGACCAGACTGGTCGACTGACTTCTGCAGCAGTCGACCGTCCAGTCGACCGGCAGAAGGCCAGGTCCAACAAATTTGGGGATTGAAACTCGGTCTTTTTGCCTTCTAAAAAATCCCATAAAATGTACATAAATTCCACAAAATAAGTTCTTTTACGATCTTTCAAAAAAAAATATGTGTGACTAAAATTCAACACATATCATAAACAATTTGAACAATTTTTGTATTCTTGAAATTTTGCCTTGAACCAAAATCCGTATTTTTCAAAAATTGAATTTTTGAAATGGAAAACCGTTTTCTCCAAAACTCATGTAAATACAAAAACATGATATTGAAACAACTTTGAAGCATATTGTATATGGATAGAATCCAATATACATGAACGATATTATATCTATGTTTTTGACATGAAATCCAATATCGGTTAACCGAAAACCAGAAACCAATAAACTGAAAACTTGTGTGTGTATGTGAACTTGAGCATATCAATACTATCTAATATTTACAATGATCTAAACACAATCTTAAACCAAACAAACTGAGGTCTTCTTATAGAACTCCTTCTCCAAGTTGACTCGATCCAAACACGATCCAACGAGCTTTACTCCAACCGAGTGCTATATGCGATCTTGACGCGCGAGCTCTTGAATCACCATGTATAAGCTCCAAAACTCCTTTGTTGAAGCTAAACACCTACTAATGTCTTGATCAAATATCTGAAACTAAATATCACAATATTATTAGTAAACTAACACTACACGAGTTAATCATTATCAGAACTAGAGTGAAGGACCTCTGGGCCAACAAAAAAAATACTCAGATCCCCGAAGGGTCTAGTCTTACTTGTTATTCTTGTCAATAGAATAGCAAATCCACTTAAAATCACTGTTAGGTTAATATCACACCTTTAACAATGTCCTCACTAATCCCCAGTTGAGTCTTAATTATTAATAACTATACCTCTGGTGATAGACTCAACCATAATGCCTCGTGAAGTGAAAATATCACTTGTCATTCTCATCCATAGAATGATAAGTCCATAAAACCTATTTCACTCCTGTCAAGTTAATATCACATCTCTGACAGTGATCTTTTTAAATTCCTTAAATGGAAATTTTCAACTTTGACTTGCTAAGTTACAATATCACACTTTTAGCAAATTAAAGATAATCGCTTTCACTTATCTGATTTTCAATGCAAACAAGAAGTCAAGGCATATAAGGAGGCAGGATATTCAAAAATATGAAAGTGATACAAAATGATCCCTTTTTCCAATAAGACTGAGTGCTACAACAAAGGAGTACAAAGAAGTCCCTCTTGCTCAGCGAAAGATTGCACTCACTTCTTGAAACATTGATGATACACAAGGTTTGTCTTCTTAACTGTGGCTAAAAATAGTAGATCAACTTCTTCTCCTCTTGAGAATAATGTTGTTTCTCGAAGCAGAAATGCAAGGGAGCATTTTGATTCCACCCGACCAACTGGTGCGAAGGTCTTCACAAGGCCGTAATCCTTCGCTCCATTGGAAGCTCTACCACCAGCAAGTCATCCAATGAGCATGGGCTTTTCGTCACTGTTACCTCTTTGAACAAGATTGGTGAAGGGAGGATTCGAGACCTTACTTGTGATGTCCTCTTTCTCGTGACCTTAAAATGCACCATGCTCATTGTAATAAGGAAATATCTGAGACCATACTAGTGCATCATGCCCAATAATGTCTTGACGTGTATTGAGAATTGCGCAGATCTTCCTCACCCTTGGACAGAAGTTCTAACTTCTCAGGTGGTCACCAATCAAATGGACTGGTCATTTCATGCCTACCTCAATGGGCGCGGGACACTAAACCAGCACCATCGATACGACCAAGACGTACAAGAAGAAAAAGTCGAGGGTTAAATTTTTGCAAAAGACAGAAAACATGAATCCAGAAGCGTGGACGTTGGTCTTTAGTCATGAACTTCAGACGCGAGTCTTATACGCGAATCTCACATTTAAAGCTTCAAGACCCAGAATTTACCATGCTCTACAAAGACAGAAAATGTGGATCCAAGTGCACGGCCCAACAATTTTCCATAGGAGGTATGATGCAGAATCTGATCACAAGTTAATTAGCCAGATCAGGGCAAGATTGGTGGCAGTAATCCTCGCCAAAATGACAGGCCTAATTAAGCTAAACCACCAGCTTTCGAGGTTTTGCCTCTTAATCCTCATCCTTTGACACCAATTTGGCAAGAGTCAAATTCTAACAGCTTTCCCCTTAAGTCAACCTCCTAATGAGTCCGAGATGTTCCAATAGCCAATGTCTATCAAATTTTAAGTTAGACTTAGTTTGTAAGTGCTTGAAGTTTTGTGGGCTAAGGAAGGGTAAAAACTCCCCCACCTTATCTTTTGTTGTGTTTTCCCCTTAAGATTTGTTTGTACAAAGTGTGCAAGATATAGTAAAAGTAACACTCAACAAGTAAGTAAATCACCCAAGATTGTTTCTAAGCTAGATGCTATGCGCAAACGCATCTTGTCTCAACTTTCTTCAATAGTAATTGAAAGGAAAACATAATTAGACAAATGCTTAGGAATGCAAATCTAAACATTGTTTAAAGCAATTTTAATCAACCATTACTATTAGATTAAAATAGGGTGATGAAATAATCAAGTATAAAAAATAGCAATTTAAGAAAGCTTATTTTGTAGAGCAATATGTCCTACAAAAATGAGTTTTTATTAGTCCCACAAAATTATCGCGTTTGCGCGGCAAAGATGCATTTCCACAGACAACTCTTGGAATTATTTTCCCTACTTTCTAGAGCAGAGGGGTACAAAATAACAAATCTTCTTTTGCAATGCGTGAATTCTCAACCTAATTTCCTTAACCCTGGAACAGAACATCAAACTTGTCAAACACAAAGAATACCATTCCCTCCCTGGTAATGACATAAAAAATTGATTCAATGTAGCTTTGGGCCAACGGGTCGTGTCCATGAGGAGAGATGCGATGCAAACATTTTGGTATTTTTGAGAAAAACAAGTTTTAATGTTGGCATTTTTTAGGAGAAAAAGAAGATGGAATGTTTAGAAGTGATTTAAAGAAAGAATGAAGATTGAGAATAGGTTTTGTAAAAGAGAATTTTTAAGAAAACTTTGCAGTGACGTTGTTTGTGTATAATAAAAGAGAAGATTCAGGCTCACTAATCTTTACTCAACTCTAGGTTTTTCTCTTGAAAGTTTTAGTGTCTTAAATCATACAAAAAAGTTTAATCTTGTAAAAGAGAAGTCAAGTAAAACACATAAGATAGTTTTTCAGAAATTGAAGTTTAGTTTTGAAATCGTTCTTGAAATGAATGTTAAACCATCCAGGCAGTTAAGCAAGTATGAAATAAAAACAAATTCTTTCTAAAGATTAACTTCTTGAGTAAGTTCAAAAACTAATCACATCCTCATGTGCCTTCAAGAACACTTGCTAGAAGCAAGGCCTAAAATTAGACATTCAAATGATTCAATTGGGTTTCAAAAAAATCGATCAAAATTAGAACTAGAGAGGAGAGATCAGTAAGCCCAAAATGAGAACAATTAACTACTCATTGCAAAGAAAGAACAAACACAAGAACGAATAAAAAGCATCAACATATAAGGTAGATTGAGTAGAGTTCAATAAGTAAGGTGAATTTCCTTTGATTGTCACATCAATGGTGAATTACACTCTCTTTTTCTCTCTTACTTTCTTGGTTTAAACTATAAAGCAAAAACTGAGATACAACTTCTCATAAACTATTTAACAATGATCCTGAACCTTAAGAATAAAGCAAGAATTTAATCCTAGTCTTCGTCCTGTTGAACTCTAGAAAATGTAGTACTTATAGCCAAAAAAAGAGTAGGGAGAGCATCTAAAGATAGGGACCAAATCACTGGCCCAACAGAGAAGATCTTCTGATAAGGTTGGAGATAAGATTAGAGATATAGACAAAAATACTTACCCAATATAAAAGATCTTCTGATAATGTCTCTTCTGAATATCTCGATTTGATAATATCCCTTTGATTCTTCAAGCTAACCAAGTTGATTCTTCTAAATTCAATTTTAACTGTATTTTTGTGACTTTGCATTCAGTTAACCAAATAGATCCAATTAAATCAGAATTTAACTTGCTTTTTTTTGGTCTTGTCTTTTTTCCCATCATTAAGACAAACCTACGAAATAAGACATTAATATAAGAAATTAGCAGGATTTGTTACAAGAAAGATGCAGAAATGTAATAATAGATATGTAATAAATGTGTACAATCAGTAGCTAGCAAATCTTCATCTTCAAGAAGTCAAAGAATGTGGGCTTAGAATGGTTAAAATGCATTGTAGGGTGGCTTCTTATTTAGGAAAATGAGACCCTTCATTCAAGTCATTGTTAACAATATTAGCCCTTGCTATAGGTAGTATGACAAGTGGGTTGGGTTGGTTTGTCTTTGATTCAATCTGAAACAGCTTCGGATCTCGTTCTAGATCTGATGCACTGCATTCACTTTTTTAATTATAACACTATAAAATCAATTCTTTGAACAAATTTTTTTTATCTATCTCAAGGTTGTTCAGATTTAATTGGGTTGGATTAAAATTTGCTAGATTTAGATTCTACTCATTTTTCAGTTTCAGGTATTGTTTTCAGCTTAGTGGTTATTGATCCCTAATCATCGTGATCAAATTAGAAATAAATTAGAAAACTAAAAAAGAAAAATTAATTTATGCTGCTGACTAGAAATCTAAAAAATCTTGAGTGGCCACCTAAAGTGGTTGTTTAAGAGGTTGATCTCAAAAAATCCCTTTAGATTAGGGAACTTCTGGCAAAAATGCCATTTATTTCTATACAATAATAATCCATCACATTTCCTATGATACCAGCTTAATACATGTTGGCCCTTCTTATTCACGAAAATAAAAGAAAAAGAAAATTCAGGGGCTTTATTAATGCAGAGAATTGTACAAGTTGAAGACCATACAGGGAGTTATTTTTTCTTTTTTTTATGGATTTGATGATTGTTGTCATAATCGAGATTTGTCATATCCCTTTTGATGCGACTTGCTTCCAAGCCCAAATGATTTTAATAATGGATTGGGCCTATTGATTGAGCTTGAACCTACACAAAAATACAGAATTTCTGAACTTTAAAATAAAGACTGCAAGTGCTCAATTCTACTGCAATAGCAAGTGGCTATGCGGGTCGTGATCAACAAGGAGGACTAGCGATGGAAGCTTTTTAGTAAGTTCTCTTTTAGGCTACAATTAATGGTTAAACTTCTTCTTTAGTTTATTAAAAGAAAAAGAGAAAAATTAGGTTAAAGTGAGTTAGGGAGAAAGTGGTAGATTGAGGAGGAAAAATGAAAATTGGATTATATACAAAGAAATTGAAAAGGGTAATAAAAATGATTGGAGATTGTGATATTGAAACTAAAGAATAAAAGAAAAGAAAGACAACCTAAAAATTACTTGCCTCTTCAGTGCTCATATACCTTGGATCCGTTGCGACGACTTACCTTGTCATTGAAGGCAATCAAGCATGGCGTATAGGATCTTCCCCATTCTCGATCTACACTACGAATAAAAGGGCAAGCTAAATTAATAAAGAATGGTTATTCATCACCATAGGCTATCAAGGACACTAGCAATGGCGAAGCAGTCTCAAGGCTATCGAATTCACTTGGATTACAAACACATCAGAGGAAAGTAAACGAAAACAAGAGTAAAGAAGAAAAAGAAACTTCGATTTGATTCTAATAACAATGAAAGAAAAGACTTACTTATACCAGTGTCACCCTCAGTACAAGATTGATCTCCTTCCTCCATCAAACTCGTTTCTCCTCTTAGTTACATAAAGAAAAGTAAAAATTACATGAAAGAAAATAAAAAACCTAAGTTACAAACTACAAATTAGCCTAAGTTCTAGTCTCTGTTTGGTCGTCCCTTTGCCTTTGAGATTGCAGGTATTTATAGAAGAAATATAGAGTTAGAGGAGTATGAAGATAGGAAAAGCTGGCTATTTCTGAATTTGAATCCTCTCCTTATCTCCAAACTTGATTTGATGTGGATATTCAGTTCTGATCTGCAGTTTGTTGGCATGTTGATTGCTGAATATCACTTATCAAATGACAAAATTAGAAATAGTAATCAACATAAGAGTTATAGATCTGTAAGTCTGCTTTCTGAATCATCTTGAATCATCAGATTTGAGATTTGATAGCAAAAGTTAATGATTCAAATACTAAAATGTATTCAGTCAGAATCTGAGTCAAACTTGCTTCATCTTATCCGTTGATCTTCTCTCTATCCATTTATCTCTCTGTATTTTATATTATCCTCGGTTGATGTTTAGCTAACCAAAATGGATTTATAGAAATCTGAATTTTACCGATTTTCATTTGGTATTATCTTTCTGATTTGCTCTGATCTTCAGCTGAACATTTGCCCTAATCCTTGGTTTGTTCTAACTAGATCTGGGATCATCCTCAGCTAACCAAATAGATCCAATTAAATCTGATTTTAACTAGTATTTATTTGGTTTAATCCTTTTTCTCTTCATTATTATCTTCTGCAAAATAGATATTTAAGACAAGGAAATTAGTAGATTTATTATACGATAAATGTAGGAGTGTAATGAAAAGAATACAAAATATATGTACGATCACACCCCGACACCTATCTTTTGCTCCTCCTCGAGCAAAAACAACTAAACAAAAAATTATTAGACCACTTTCGCAGGTCACGCGATTGCACTGAGCATGTGCAACAAGCTGTTAAACCTCTAGGTTTTCCCTAGAGGATGAGTTTTGTCTCGTGAGGGTTTTCAGTGGATTGCACCCACAAAATCCATAAAGAAAGTGTAACAAAGAGTTAGTATTTTTGAAAAGCATTTTGAAAGAAAAAATTATTTAAAATATTATTGTAGGATTTAAGTAATATATAAGTTATAGGAAAATCGAATTTTTCATTCCTAAACTTAGTCTCTATTCAAAAATTTGTTGTCAATCAAAGTAAAGAGTCAAATTGTACTTCTCATCTAGTCTATTACTTTACCCTAAGTCATATGCACCTTGTGACCGTGAAAACTTTGACTAAGGATTCTTTAACTCTAACTCTTATGCCTTATTTATTTATATATATGTTTTTTAGTGGTATTATTCCTTAATTCTATTAGGCTTTCTAATCTGCCCATGTAGCAAGCCTTTAATTGATGACTCCCAAACCAAACGGTCTTAGGGCACCAGGTGAGAAAACACCCAAGGACTTAAGGACTCGAGCAAATAAGGCCACAAAACTAAGAATTTTATTATATGAACCACTTTTAGGCGTGAATACTTATGCTTTATTAGGCACAAATACCCAGCTTAATCAGTGGATTATATATATATATATATATTTTCTCAAACTTATCTAATCATCTTTGGCATAAATACCAAGGCTTACTTAGGCCATAGCACCTAGCTAATCAATAATTAGATTTGTTCTTCTTTCATAGATATATTTTTTTCTCCTTTTTTTTCTTTTTTTTATAAGGCATAAGAATCTTTGTTTTTGAACCCTAAGTGTGTAAGTGTATGAAGTGTGCATATTTCATTAAGGTAAAGATCAAGACTAAATTACTTTGACAAATTATCTTCCTAACCCTAAAAATCAAACAAATAATCTTATTTTGACTAAGTTTAAGGAATCCTAATTTTGATTTTCCTATTCCTTAAAATTAACTTAATTTCTTACAAAAAATATGTCAAAATATTGTTTCTATTATCAAAAAGTTTTTAAAAGTAAAGAAAATGTTAAAAAAATAAAAAAATTTTAATAAAAGAAAAACCTAAGTTATGTTAGAACCCTCCCCCACACCTATCTCATGCATTGTCCACAATGTATGAATTAATGCATAGATACATGAAAAAGAAGATAGGGATGGAAAATACTATCTTAAGGTGGTGGTTCCGGTGGTGGTCTGATTGATACACGAAATGCTGCCCAATCGACTTTGCATGGGGTTCGGAGGAACCCACCAGAAATCTCTCTAATATAACCCACTAAAATGATGTATATATGAACGATTTTTATTAAAAATTTAACCCCATCTAATTTCAAATTTTCATAATTAATTTCAGAGTCAATTTTGTCAACCGCCTTGTCCTAAAATGGAGTTTGAAAAGATGGAATGATTGACTTGGATTTTGAAAGTATGGGAACTAATACCGACTCAGAGAAAGGACTTAAGTCAAGTAAAGGTTCAGGAGCCGAGATTGGTTCAGGAAGTGGGTCCAAATAAAGAAGCTGAAACTCAAGTCCACTTTCATTTTCCCACAATGGAATGTGACTTAATATTGGTGATTCAAGTTCAAGAATGATAGGTGTGGGAATCAAATTGACTCTAAAATATTACTCAAGTCGGGTAACAAAACAGGAGTCAATATTGATTCAGGAATTTGAACTGGATCACAAAATTGAGAATGTAGGTCACATTCTCATTGAGTTCAATTTCATAAAAATGAGAACTTGCCAATTTGTCAATGGGACTTTCAAAGTATGAAATTGGTCAAGTTCAATATGATGATCATCAAAGATGGGCGATTCAATTTCATTATGAATTGGTACAGGATCCAATGTTGAATCGGGAAAAAGACTGAAATCAGGTGAAGACACCGGAGTCATAATTGAATCAGGAAGTAGAATTGAATCACTAAGTTGAGGTTCATGATCATATTCATTCTCAAGTTTAATTTCAGGAAAGGGATAACTTGCCAAACTGTCAATGTCATTTTAAAAATTTGGAGTTTGGGCAAGTTCAAATGATTGTGCTGAAATAGAACCTTGTTTTCGAAAACAACATGACTCTTCAGCTCTAAAGAATGGTTAGCGACATCAGAACTGGCCAAACGGTGAGAATGAAGAGTTTGGACCATCATATCAATGTCATGATTACGAGCGTTTTGAGCCTGAGTCATGGCTTCAAGCATCTTTTCATAGTTGATTGGTTTATCGTTTTGTTGCGATTTGTCTTGAAAAGATGAAATGTTGTTTTGGAATTGGTAGTGAAATTGTGAGTCCATCAAATTTTGTGATTGTTGTTCAGACTCACGCATACTCATTTCCAAAATTGATTGTTTTCTATTTTAGACTGATGGAACTGAGTATGAATCTTGGAAATATTGTGGACAAGGTGGATAAGGAGGACAAGTTAGATGAAAATTGGACTCTGGGGAGGTGAATCCCTATTTACTCTGTGAAGAGTTGAAATTATTCTGGAAACTAGGGTTATAAGATTGGGCACATGGGTTATATTGATTCGGATAAGACCAATCCGGCACACTAGGTTGGTTAAAGTTATGATATGCCGGGTTGATAATATACGAAAAAGAGGTTGGTGTGTAATATAGATTACTATTAAAATTGAAAAAATTATTAGTATAAGCCATATCACACAGGAAAACACAAACAAAGAAACACAAACAAATAAGCAAACAAAAAAAGAAAATATATTCTAACCTAAGTTAGGGTAAACCTTAGATCTAGACGACTCCTAACTGGTTAGACTTTCCATGGGAGGTATAATGTAGACTTTGACCACAAGCTAATCAGCCAGGTCAGGACAAGATTGGTGGGAGGTTATCCGTCAAAGACGTTCCTTAATTAAGTAACCAACCAACAACCTTCGGGATTTTGGCTATTAATCCCCTCCTAACACTGATTTGGCAGGAGTCAAATTCCAACACCTTTCCCCTTAGGATAATCTCCTAATTGACTCTAAGATGTCCCTAGGGCCAACGTCTACTCATTTTTAGTTAGGCTTGGGTTAGTGAGTGAGGAGATTGTTTGTGGGCTAAGGGAGGGTAATGACTTCCCCACCTTATCTTGTTTATAGGTTAAGCTCTTAAATCAATTTAGAGCAGTGTACAAATATATAGGAAAAAAGTAACACTCAAGTAATATTTCATACAAGAATGAACCTTATACTAAATGCCATGCACACATACCTTGGCTCCAGCACTCTTCAACAGTAAATAGAAAATGTAATGAAATAGACACGTGCCTAAATGCAAAGTCTAAATAATTTTTTTAGCATTTACAATCAACTTTTTACTGTTGTGTTAGAAATATATATGCAATGAGTCAAATAAGGAAATAAATGCTACAGATATTTAAACTACGCAATTCAGCTAACCTGCAAAAATACAGGTTAGTAGTTCACTCAGTTTGCAACAGGACTGTAGCAAATCTGAGGGCTTCTTGGCTCTGCTTTCTTGAGCAGAGTCCAAAGCCACATATGTGTCCACTGTAGCAAGAATTCCTTGTTGTTAAATCTGTACAAAAACAAAGAAGAAAGTTAACCAAAAATGTAAACTTTAAAGAGAATTACTTACCGTCCCTCCCTGGCAACGGCACAAAAATTTGATTGAGCTTGAACCTGCACAAAAATACAGAATTTCAGAACTTTAAAATAAAGAGTGCAAGTGCTCAATTCTGAAAAATCACCTAGAGGGGGGGTGAATAGGTGATTATGCTAATCTAATGAACTTAATGAGGAATTAAAAAAACTAAATGCAATACACTCAAGTGCAATCAACAAGTGATGCACACACAACCAAGCCAAGCAATATGATGCACAATATGAATAGTTGCAAGGCACAAAGTAAAGAGAGAGATAAAGAGAGAGTCAATGGATCAAGCGCAAACAACAAGATATGTTACGAGGTTCGAGCACCCAGCTCTACATCCCCGCCTTCGACACACGAAGGATTTCTAGCCACTAGCTAGTCCACAAAGAACTCTCACAAGGAGTACCCAACTCCTCTCTTTACAACCACAACCTCCTCCTTGAGGCAAGCTCCAATCCAACAAAACAATCACCTCACAACCCGAGGGATTAGCACAAAGCAAACACAAGGATCACCTCACAACTTGAGGGATACAACCCAAATGCACAACTTCCTCAACACAATGAGGGCAAGGCACAAAGCAAAGATTGGGTTTTTAACTTGGTGGTCTAAACAACAACCACAAACAATTTCTTTCTCCCACACAAAGATCCTATAGAATAAGAAAGTAGATGTTGCTCAAGTGTGGAGAAAACCAATGGAATGGAAATCAAAATCACAAAGAAAATCCTTGGGAAAAACTGAAACCAAGATATAAAAGATGAATCAAATCTCTTTTCCAAAAACCCTTTTCTTTGATCTTCCAAACCCAAGCAAAAACACTAAAAAGATTGTTCAATTTGAATCCAAAAACTTCTTTTGATTGCTGTGAAAACACCAGAGAGTAAGGAAAAATTTGCACAAAAAATCTTAGAGAAAAACTCTTTCCAATGGGTATTTATAGACCCCAGAAAAATATAGCCGTTGGCAGTAGAAAATGCCAGAAATACACTGCCGGTCGACCGGTCCGGTCGACCGTCCAACGGTCAAATTCTGCCCGTTGGCAGCTACCGGTCGACCGCCCCGGTCGACCCAAACAAACAGAGAGCTCTGCTCTCAGACCCGGTCGACCCTGACGGTCGACCGTCCCGTGTCTGCCAAACGTGCACAGATCCGTGCACGTCAGTCGACCGACCCGGTCGACCGACTTCATGCCAAGTCGACTTGTCAGAAGACTAGTCGACTGGTTGAAGCCTGGAACAGAAAACTGGGTCAGAAAAACAGTTTAAAAATATTTTGAAAAATCTTTTAACACTCCTAAAAATCACCAAAAATAGTTTTATCATTTTGCATTGATATATAAACATGTTGTAAAAAGTTTAGCTCGAATATCAATCAATATGAACTATTTTTGTGTCTTATCATTTTTACCAAAAACCAAAAACTGTATTTCCTAAAACTTGGATTTTGAATAGAAAATACGTTTTGTCCAAAACTCTTCCAAATACAAAAACATGATATTTAAACACTTTGAAGCATAATGTATATGGATATAATCCTATATACATGAAACATATATATATCCATGTTTTTGTCATTAATTCCAAAAATAAGTTTTGTTAAAACACAAAACCTAAAACACATGAATAGGTATATCAAAGTAAGTTTGTCTAAGTAGTTGAAGCATACATGTATATGAACAAATCATATATATATTAAACCATGTAAACTTGTTTTGATATAATATCTATTCATGAAAACCAAGATCGGTTAAACCTAAAACCGAAAAAAACGAAAACCAATATTCAAAACATGAAACGTGTGTGTTGTGAACTTGAGCATATCATGCTATTCTAATCTTTACAATTTGGATCTAAACACAAAACTAAACTATGGTACCGAAGTCTTCTTGTAGAGCGCAATCTCCAAGCCGACTCGATCAAAACTCCTTGATCCACCGAGCAAGTGCTATATATGATCTTTGACGCTCGGGCTCTTGAATCAACATGTGAAAGCTTCCAAATCATCTTGTTGAAGCTAATCACCAACTAATAACTTGATTAATGATCTGAAACTAAAATCACTAGATTATTAGTACACATAACTACATGAGTTAATCATCATCAAAACTAGAGTGGAAGGCCTTTGGGCCAACAATCTCCCCCTTTTTGATGATGACAAAACTCATGGAGTTATATACGCATGGATTAAAGTTAAGCTTCAAAGAAGCTCCCCCTTAACTCATGCATAAACAAATAAACATAAAGAATATGCAATGAAGGCTCTTAAACACAAATCATGAAACATGCATATCTATGCATAAACAATAAAAGATTCTAGATACCAATGAAATGTTTAAAACAAAACATGCTCTAGATACCAATTACAAAACATGCTCTAGATATCAATTAAAATTAAACTAAATTAAACTTAACATAAACATGCATATATAAACATGTACCAATCATGCATATTAAAAACATCTTCTCTATTTGAGAAGTACTTTGGTTTATATAATGCACGTAAAACTCTCAAATAATTCTCTCCCTTTTTGTCAATCATCAACAAAGGGGCAAAAACCAAAACAAAACAAAATCTTCTCTTTTTTTTAATACAAGGAATTAATCTTCAATGAGGGGTAAAAACAAAACCAAATCAATAAATTTTTCTCCCCCTTTTTGTTCGAAATAAAAGGTTGAAAACAAGAAAAACAATATTATCCCCCTTTTTGTCTAAAACAAAAACAAAAACTAATTAGGGGTGACCATCAATTAAGGTACCGATTGAAAATATGTCAAAGAATAGCATCTTGATACCAATTGAAGGAAACAAACAAAAACATATTGATACCAATTTTAAACAAAACACATGACAATCTTGATACCAATTTGAAATTAAACATAATGAATTTTGAATGTCTAAACACAAATATTTTGATACCAATTGTAAATATTTTTCATTTTGAACATATGATACCAAATTTTAAATCTATTTTCTATCATAAAGTAAGGGAGTGGGAATCAAATACCAATTGAAAGACACAATCAAATTTTCTCCCCCTTTATGAAATACAAACTAAAACAATGCTTAGGCTTGATACCAATTTAAAAGTAATCAACTGAAACAAAGTTAAAGCTCAAGCGCTAGCATAAACAAGATTTTTTGCTTAAGGATATAGGGATATAATAAGCACAAATAAAACATATATATGTATGAAAATAGATACCAATTGAAATTGATATTCTTGGAATTGAAAGCATACATACATACAAACATATATGAGTATACAAGAAAGGTCAAGATTGATACCAATTGAAAGAATTCAATGATACCAATTGAAATAACAATAAGATCATGTGTATACATCATATGACTACCTCCCAATCAAGGTTCAAGTTTTAAATGATTTTCATTTTAAAGTATACATGAACTTGATTTCCCATCCATCCTCCCATTGAAGGTAGGGGTTTTCAAAAATAGATTTGAAAATATAGTATGTTTGAAAATCTCTACCATAGTGAAGAATACGAACTAGTTATAGGAAAAACTTTTAAAACTAATACGAAATCCTTCAAGCAAGGAATAAAACAAAATTGTTTTTCATGAAACACATGTAAATCACATGATCACTAAACACTCAAAATCCATAAAGTCCATATCATAGTCTCATGAAAACAAATCATGAGTAAACTAATAAAGTGAGTGTACAAGTATAATGTGATACATATCAATCATGAAAATATTCAATTAGGCTCATATGAAATTCCTTGAAAACATGAAATTCATCTAAGATGTGAAATCACCAATTGAAATCATCTTAAAAACATGAAAACTTGAGAAACTAGATTTTCATTACCAAAAAAAATGAAAATCATCAAAACGATTTAAACTTTAAGGCATATGTATGTCATGTACAAACTAAAATATACATACATATCCTAAACATAATGAGTCCACAAGGGTATATGCATGAAGGCACGTGGCTCAAGGATGTACATGTATAATCAATAGTTTGGATAAGATAGACATATACATGAAGTTAAACAAATAAACACGAAATCAAGAAAAACTAAATTTTCACCAAAACTAATTTCATTTCAAGGTATATGTATGAATTGTCAACACAAAAAGTATACATACATATCCCTAAACACAATTGAGTCCATACATATAGATTTGCATGAAAGGCAAATGACTCAAGGGGTATACATGTATAACTTAAAGTTTGGCAAAATAAACATATACATGGAATGAAAAACACATACATAAAACAAATCCAAAAAAGAAATACAAGTTTAAAATGTATGAACCATCAAAACTAGACTATACTAGCACATTTAATGGGTACAAACAAACATCCAAGCACAATCATATATAAAGATTTATTTGTGTCCCACTACATGTACAAGTATAAATTCTAGTCTTAATGAAACCTAACATCTAAACAAGTAATCAAATCATTAAGTACAAAACACGATATAAATCAACATGAAAGACATAAAAATGATCATGAAGAAAATTCACATGCTATTAGAATCATGAAATACATAATAGTCTATAAACATCAAAACATGTGACAAAAACAAAAATCATACAACACATCACCATTGTTTAGCTATTGTAACACATGTTATTTATCAAAACATGAATCATTAAAACAAAGTCATTCAATCATAAACATCAAAAAGGTCACAATGCATATGCATGTGCATTAGATCTAGGACATACATGTTAGTTTAAACAAGGTGAGAACACTAAATATAGATCCATATAAAACATGAGTGTCTCAAGTAACTAAACATGTATAACACTATTCTAATAAGTATGGCATAGGCATAATGAATAACAAAACATGACATGCTATAAATAGATAAACATAAAAAGCATGCAAATAAAAACGGGAGTTAGAGAATGATACCAAAACCGACGAAGGTGCATCTCTAGTTCTCCAAACCACGGTGGTCCTCCCACCAAATCCCCTTGAGAGTGAAGCATCCAAATGGTTCTCTTTTAAGCTTAGAACGCATCCACCTCAAGGCACCAATACTCTCACTTGATGCAAGAGCTCCCACCTACATCAAAAAGCATAGAGGTGGTCTTTGATACCCATTTCCTTTTGGGTCCACGGGGATTAGTATCTTTTCTAACCCAAATAAGATTAGTTGCTAAATTTTCATGATAAACACGATCATAACAAAATCTAGCAAGGTGGCCTTTTCGGCCACAATGTGTACATGTGTACACATGAGCATACATGTAATGGTGGTACCGTAGGAAGCATGTGTATGCCGTGTAGGGTGTGCATGCAAAGATGGATCTTGTTTCTTGCGAACCAAGGTTTCCAAACGTGAATGATTCAATATGCATTGGCTCAAAGTGGAGCCCAAACATTCAACACTTTTCTTCAAAACATTTATATCATTTTCAATAGTGGAAGATAAAGTGGAGCATGCAATAGGTGTGCAAGAAGAAGAAGAAGCTATACTAGCATGGCACACATGAGAATCAATATCAATTTTCAAAGGTTCATTTTTCTTTAAAACTAAATCCAATTCTTTTGTAATTGAATCAATTTTATTTTTCAAGGAAAGGTTATCTTTAAAAGTAAGATCCAATTTTGAAGATAAAATCTCATTGTGCTTCACAACATCATCACAATCATTTTTGCTTTGTAAAACATCAATCTCATTAAGGGCAAGGTCTAGTTGAGATCTTAGTGAGTCACGTTCACTAGTGATCTCTTCCTTTTCTTGCAAAACCAATTCAAAATTAGAACACAAATCCTTTAATTCATTTTTCAAAACAAGGTTGTCCTCTTTCAAAAGATTGTGTTTTTCCACAAAATTTTCAAGCTTTTGAGCAAGTTCCAAATTCAATGTTTGAACTTCAAAACAACCATGGCAATAGGAACTAGAGCTATCATCTATTTGAGAATCCGATTGTACCTCAAGGGAGTTAATCCCTTGGACCATGAGGCAATGCTCTTCGAACTTTTCTCTCTTAGATCTCTTCATCTTGTTGATAATCCTTGGAATCTCGGGAGACGTCAATAAGCTCTAAACTGCAAAAGCCGAGTCATAACGATCAAACACCGGTAAAAGATATTCACTAAGAGATGCTCTAAGTGCTCTAAGTGCTAATGCATTTGCCTTTTTATGCTTGCTACTATTAGGGAATGATTCCATAGTGGAGGCTTGATAAACTAGATGTCCTAGGCTTTTTAAATGTTTGCTCATATTGGCCTTCCAAGCATCAAGTCTAATATGGTCAAACATAGGAGGGCTATCCATGAGAGCAAACTAAATGAGTGCAAATGAACAATGCAAATGAAGATTAGCAAACCAAGATCTCACTCCTAGGTGGTTAAACCTAATATCAGGAGCACTAGCTCTGATACCAATTGAAAAATCACCTAGAGGGGGGGGTGAATAGGTGATTATGCTAATCTAATGAACTTAATGCGGAATTAAAAAAACTAAATGCAATACACTCAAGTGCAATCAATAAGTGATGCACACACAACCAAGCCAAGCAATATGAATGCACAATATGAATAGTTGCAAGGCACAAAGTAAAGAGAGAGATAGAGAGAGAGTCAATGGATCAAGCGCAAACAACAAGATATATTACGAGGTTCGAGCACCCAGCTCTACATCCCCGCCTTCGACACACGAAGGATTTCTAATCCACTAGCTAGTCCACAAAGAACTCTCACAAGGAGTACCCAACTCCTCTCTTTACAACCACAACCTCCTCCTTGAGGCAAGCTCCAATCCAACAAAACAATCACCTCACAACCCGAGGGATTAGCACAAAGCAAACACAATGATCACCTCACAACTTGAGGGATACAACCCAAATGCACAACTTCCTCAACACAATGAGGGCAAGGCACAAAGCAAAGATTGGGTTTTTAACTTGGTGGTCTAAACAACAACCACAAACAATTTCTTTCTCCCACACAAAGATCTTATAGAATAAGAAAGTAGATGTTGCTCAAGTGTGGAGAAAACCAATGGAATGGAAATCAAAATCACAAAGAAAATCCTTGGGAAAAACTGAAACCAAGATATAGAAGATGAATCAAATCTCTTTTCCCAAAAATCCTTTTCTTTGATCTTCCAAACCCTAGCAAAAACACCAAAAAGATTGTTCAATTTGAATCCAAAAACTTCTTTTGATTGCTGTGAAAACACCAGAGAGTAAGGAAAAATTTGCACAAAAAATCTTAGAGAAAAACTCTTTCCAATGGGGTATTTATAGACCCCAGAAAAATATAGCCGTTGGCAGTAGAAAATGCCAGAAATACACTGCCGGTCGACCGGTCCGGTCGACCGTCCAACGGTCAAATTCTGCCCGTTGGCAGCTACCGGTCGACCCAAACAAACAGTGAGCTCTGCTCTTAGACCCGGTCAACCCTGACGGTCGACCGTCCCGTGTCTGCCAAACGTGCACAGATCCGTACACGTCGGTCGACCGACTTCATGCCAAGTCGACTTGTCAGAAGACTAGTCGACTGGTTGAAGCCTGGAACAGAAAACTGGGTCAGAAAAACAGTTTAAAAATATTTTGAAAAGTCTTTTAACACTCCTAAAAATCACCAAAAATAGTTTTATCATTTTGTATTGATATATAAACATGTTGTAAAAAGTTTAGCTCGAATATCAATCAATATGAACTATTTTTATGTCTTATCATTTTTACCAAAAAACCAAAAACTGTATTTTCTAAAACTTGGATTTTGAATCGAAAATACGTTTTGTCCAAAACTCTTCCAAATACAAAAACATGATATTTAAACACTTTGAAGCATGATGTATATGGATATAATCCTATATACATGAAACATATATATATCCATGTTTTTGTCATTAATTCCAAAAATAAGTTTTGTTAAAACACAAAACCTAAAACACATGAATAGGTATATCAAAGTAAGTTTGTCTAAGTAGTTGAAGCATACATGTATATAGAACAAATCATATATACATTAAATCATGTAAACTTGTTTTGATATAATATCTATTCATGAAAACCAAGATCGGTTAAACCTAAAACCAAAAAACGAAAACCAATATTCAAAACATGAAACGTGTGTGTTGTGAACTTGAGCATATCATACTATTCTAATCTTTACAATTTGGATCTAAACACAAAACTAAACTATGGTACCGAAGTCTTCTTGTAGAGCGTAATCTCCAAGCCGACTCGATCCAAAACTCCTTGATCCACCGAGCAAGTGCTATATATGATCTTTGACGCTCGGGCTCTTGAATCAACATGTGAAAGCTTCCAAATCATCTTGTTGAAGCTAATCACTAACTAATAACTTGACTAATGATCTGAAACTAAAATTACAAGATTATTAGTACACATAACTACATGAGTTAATCATCATCAAAACTAGAGTGGAAGGCCTTTGGGCCAACAAATTCTACCGCAATAGTAAGTGGCTATGGGGCTCGTGATCCACAAGGAGGGACTAGCGATGAAAGCATTATAATAAGTTCTCTTTTAGGCGACAATTAATGGTTAAAGTTCTTCTTTAATTCTTCAAAAGAAAAAGAGAAAAATTAGGTTAAAGTGAGTTAGGGAGAAAGTGGTAGATTGAGAAGGTGGGAAAATGAAAAATGGATTATATATAAAGAAATTGAAAAGGGTGATAAAAATGATTGGAGATTGTGATATGGAAACTAAAGAATAAAAGGAAAGAAAGATAACCTAAAAATTACTTACCTCTTCAGTGCTCATATACCTTAGATCCGATGCGACGACTTACCTTGTCTTTGAAGACAATCAAGCATGGCGTAAAGGATCTTCCCCATTCTCGATCTACACTACGAATAAAAGGGCAAGCTAAACTAATAAAGAATGGTTATTCATCACCATAGGCCATCAATGACACTAGCAATGGCGAAGCAGTCTCGAGGCTATCGGATTCACTTGGATTACAAACACATCAGAGGAAAGTAAACAAAAACAAGAGTAAAGAAGAAAATGAAACTTCGATTCGATTCTAATAACAATGAAAGAAAGGACTTACTTACACTGGTGTCACCCTCGGTACAAGATTGATCTCCTTCCTCCATGAAACTCGTTTCTCCTCTCAGTTACATAAAGAAAAGTAAAAATTACATGAAAGAAAATAAAAAACCTAAGTTAAAAACTATAAATTAGCTTAAATTCTACTCTCTGCTTGGTCGTCTCTTTGCCTTTGAGATTGCAGGTATTTATAGAAGAAACGCAGATGTTAGAGGAGTATGAAGATAGGGAAAGCTGGCTATTTCTGAATTTGAATCCTTCCCTTATCTCCAAACTTGATTTGATGTGGATATTCAGTTCTGATTTGCAGTTTGTTGGCACTTGATTGCTGAATATCACTTAACAAATAACAGAATTAGAAATAGTGACAACATAAGAGTTGTAGCTCTGTAAGTCTTCTTTTTGAATCATCTTGAATCATTAGATTTGGGATTTGGTAGCGAAAGCTATGATTCAAATACCAAAATGTATCCAGTCAGAATCTGAGTCAAACTTGCTTCATCTCATCCGTTGATTTTCTCTCTATCCATTTATATCTCTATATTTGATATTATCCTCAGTTGATCTTTAGCTAACCAAAATGGATTTATAAAAATCTGAATTTTACCGATTTTCATTTGGTGTTATCTTTTTGATTTGCTCTGATCTTCAGCAGAACATTTGCCCCAATCCTTAATTTGTTCTAACTAGATCTGGGATCATCCTCAGCTAACCAAATAGATCTAGTTAAATCTAATTTTAACTAGTATTTATTTGGTTTAATCCTCTTTCTCTTCATTATTATCTTCTGCAAAATAGATGTTTAAGACAAGGAAATTAGCAGATTTATTACACGATAAATGTAGGAGTGTAATGAAAAGAATACAAAATATATGTACGATCACCTATTTTCCCATCTGGTGGATTGATCGAATAAGCGTATGGAAAATTTTCCAAGGGTAAATGTTTGGATAAAATCAGACAATTATCAGTTTATATATGTTTTTCTTTTCTAATATTCGTCGAGAGCTGACTTATTATTGTTATTTACATAAAATATGCAAACGCATATATTGGAGTAGTTTATAGACTGTTTGGAAGTAGATTCTTAATAATATAATTAGTTTTGAAAGAATTTAAAAGAAATTAAAAAAATGAAAGTAAACCACCTCAAAGAAAATAATGATGTGGAGTTTGGATTCCACGATTTGAGAAGACATGGAAGAAAAGGTTCGATCCCTTGTTAGTGCCACCACCATCTAGCCCCTGAAACTTGTTTTCAGGGATTTTTTTTTTTTTTGTCGTCACCTAGATGTCTCTCCTTGCACCTGGTCTTTTGTTCTCTCTTGGAGCACTTTGATAATATTTGATCAAAAAAGACAGTGGTACCTCATGGCTCGAGCTGCATTTCACAAAGTAAGGCTTTGTCACCATTCAAATAATCTGCCACTCACTCATTGGTTAGTCTTCTATTCTGTTGCTAATTTCGAAGAAGGTTTTCTGAAAGCGGAGGCTGTTTATTCAAAAGAGACATCATAGCTTATGAAAGAGCAGCCTGGAAATAGCTAACAAGTTTAAGGTGTAGACCAACTGAGAGGGAGAGAGCTCCCTTTCAGTGTAGTCAAAATAGGACCCATTGTTGCTTTAAAGAGTAAAACATTAGAAGCTATGGCTAAAGAGAGTATGACTTTGGTTGTAGAGATAGAGATCCAGCTTAACCAAAAGAATTGCAATACCCTGATTTCAGAATACGTATCCTTCTACGATTTTATATATTTGAACTTTTATGTATCATTTTATGTTGTATTCTCTTCTATTTGATGTTGAAATTTTTTTTTGAGACTCTATACTAGTAATAAATTCTACCCCAGAAATTTCAAAACTTTTTCTCATTTGATTATTATTTAACTAAATATATTCTCTCTCCTTCTATTTTCCTTTTCTTTCTTCACTAAATTCATTTCTTTTCCAATTTTTTCATTTTATCTTTATATTATTTTCTTAAGTTATATTTACACATAACCCCCTAACACTCTAATATTTACATTTTAATTTTCTTTCTTTTCTTTTTTTTCCTTTCCCAATTTTCTAGAACTTTCTCTTTCTTTCTTCCTTCTCCATGAATCCAAGAGGCTTGGCTTCTCATGTAAGCCTCTCCCTCTCTCTTAACCATTTTCTCCCTCTCCCCTAAGATGGTCGGCCCCTTTCTCTCCTATCTTTCTCCCTAGAAAAATCACTAAAAACCCTCCAAAATAATTCTCTAAAAATCATTACACCCTACCACCACCTCTTACAACCATCCTACCACCACAATAACTTATCCTCAACCTTCCCTAAGCCAGTCACAAATTTTCCTAATTTCTCCCATCTCATTCTCTCTATAAAAGTGGCAAAAATCTTATTTTCTCTCTCCTATTTCTATTCTATCTCTACTTTCTGTCTCTAACTTCTCTCCTCCTCAAGGCCTCCAGCTCCACCACTACTCATCACCCTCTCCTCCACCATACCCCACCATCCAAAACCCTAAACTCTCTCTAAAACCCTAAAAACCCACTTTCTCTCTCCTCTTTTCACTCTCTCTCTCTAAATTTATCCCTCTCTCCTACACCAGGCCGCCAGCACTCCTCCCCCTCACCTCTCTTCCAACTATCTTATACCACCACCAACATCTCCAAAATCTTTTTTCTCTCCTCCAAAACCCTAAAAATCCCATTTCTCACTAGTTTCTATCTCTTTCCCTCTACTTTTTCTCAACCTCTCCCTCTATAACTCATGGCCAGCCCACCTGGACTTCACACACAAACACACTCCACTCACCCTTCCTACACGCACGCGCATGCACGTGGTATCGAGTATTTCCCGATATAGACGAATAATATATCCTTGAAGCATATGTACAGATACACACTTGTATACGTATAATTGTACACATGCATACATAGCTTATATTCTGGGCATTTCTAGAATTTTTTGTAATGTTTAGAAAATAACGATGCATTTTTAGTATTTTTATGTATTTTAGAATTTTTTTGTATATGTTTAGGAATTTTACCATTATTTTAGAATTTAACTATACATTTTCAAGAGTAATTAGAAATTGTTTATGTATTTTTAGGAATTCTATGATCATTTAGGAATTTTCTGCGTTTTTTTAGGAATTTTCTGTATTTTTATAAATTACTTGTATTTTCAGGAATTATCTTTTTTTGTATATTTTTGTACTAACATCTTTTGCAGGTACTTACTTGGCCTTTCTTGTTAGACCTTCTGGTCTCTCTCATGCCCACTTCCTGAAAGGACGTGTGCTTAGACCTTACAGTCTTTCTTTTGGCGCCAAGCGCTGTTGATTGTTATTTATATACATGCATGTGCTAACGTCATTTTACGCAGGCATTCAGTTGGCCTTCTGGCCCTATTAGAGCTCTAGTCTCTCTTATGCCTACTCCCCAAAAGGAGTGCGCTTAGATCACTCATTTTCACTAGGTTTCGCCTAGTTGGCATATCTAGCGCTCAATACTTTATCACTAAACTCGCTTAGGCAGAATTCTTAGGATTTCTGATTCGCAATCTAAGCAGAGTCATTCATGTAGCTCCGTCGAGCGCTTTAGTGACTAAACACTGTTCGTTGTTTATGCCTCCAGTACAACTTGCACCGCTTATTTATGCCCTTAGCCATAACACTACTTTATCATAAATTTATGGTTCTAAAGAGTTTGAAATATCTGATATGATATATTCCAAAAATACATTAGATGCTTGCAACTTGTCTGACATCTGATATTCCTGATACTGCATTATAACTGACTACTGATACTAACATTAAATATTAATACACTACTAACTTGGCTGGACAATATTATTTACACCTGACTATAAATCAGACTTGGTATTAACACGTGATGCGGTACCATGATTCCTGACTCAAGACAAATACTTCTGATTCACTCCTGATTCGGTATCGTGAATCCTAAATAGATTACATACAAGATTCACAAATATTGCTTTTATGGGCGTAATACTGAACTCCTGATTACTGAATACTTTATTACTAAATCATTGGACAAGGATATACTGATCTATTGTTACTAATACATAAGGTGTGTGGAACTAAGTGCCATGTGGGACAAAACATCCACGTGGGCCACCTCTAGAATCTCACATCTCCCATGTTACTATTTTCCCTATAAAATAATCCTAAACATATACAATAAAGACACAACTTACACCAGTGCGGGCGAAACTGATGGCTTTCAATATGTGTACGTTTATAGTAGTTTGCGAAACTCCTGTTCTGGATCCACCTAAGGCCACAAGAGATCGGGTGGGGTGTACTGGCGCCCCAACCCTGATTTCATTCCTGTTTTAAGGGCATACAAATAAGACCCTTCAGCTTAGCAACAAGTTTAGGGGGTCAGACCCAGATACTCTGGAGGCTGTTGTCCTGAGTATGCATGGGGCCTACTATAAACATGATTCGTTGACTATCCTATCAGCTTTCAATAACCAATCTCACACTACTCCTATGTGAATATATGTGAACTTGGACGCTAGGGCACATACCTAGACATCTGAGTAGGACGACTCCTAAAAATAATAATAATAAACATGCTACTTACTTGACTCCGGTACTGATCATGATCCACAAACATGACATAACAACACTACAGATATACTAGTTCTCAGCAGCTCTAGTTGTATATGCTTAATTGTTTGTGAAGTAGAGTATATGGTACATATATGAGAGTTTTCTTGTTTGGATTATCCCCTCGACGTACTAATCCTACGGATCTGACAATTAAGTGTATGTGATTAGTTCTGCTTATTCTTACAGATACAAATTCAGTTGATGTACCAAATATACTTGGTTGATTATATAGCTGCATACTGCTTGTTTAAATATCATACTTCAAAGCATTTGTCTTTCATTTAGCACGCCATCTGGCATTCTTTTATGTACTCGTTAAGTTGCATTCTGACAACCCTAGACTTGCATGTCTAGATTCTGAAGCGTACATTGAGGGGGATCCCACTGTAGTAGATCAGGCGTATTTGGAAGAGCAGGCAGCTCTCCAGTAGTCCTTCCTGTAGGATTTATAAACAATGGCAACACAAACACTAAAACAAAGATGAATAACGTTTAATAAACTTTTAATAATAAAAATAAACTACTTGCAGGAAAAGGAAAATATGCGTAGAATAAATCTTAGAAAAGAAATAGAAACGCAAACACGAGAGATTTTATCTTGGTTCGGTCCTCGTGACCTACGTCCAGTCCCCAAGCAACTCGCTTGAGATTTTTCTTATACTGATTTTGAGACACCCCAAAATTAACTCCTTGTACACCACTTGACAAAATAACCTTTGCCAAATTTGTACAACTCTTCTCTACACCAAGAAGACAACAACTCTTGTACCCCTCTTTTCTACACCAAGAAGATACTCTTATACAACTCATCTCTTTGAATGATTATAATGAATCCTATAAGGCTAGAAACTTGTATGTGATCGTGAACAAGGTCATTTATAGGTGAACTCTCAAAAGTCTTCACAATAGAATTTGAATTGTGTGAAGAACTGAAAGTGAAGGCTAGTTTTCTGGAAAATAAAATTTTTAAATAGAGCTGGGTAGAAAACTATGAATTTGAATTGGTGTAAGCATCCCAGGACGACATCCCTATTTATAGGTGAATTCAATGGACAGTTAGGGAAGTTATCAACTTAAATTTAAAAATCAGAACATTGGATAAATAAGAATATCAATAATTAATTAACAGTCAGAAACTGATGTTAGTCGACTAGGGTATAAGATTGGTCGACTAATAGAACAAGTTTTGCCTAGGTTAGTCGACTAGGTAATATATCAGTTGGCTACATCAAGACTGATACAAAATGACAAGTCTCTAGAAACTAAACTTAGTTGATTGACAGAGTTTATAAGTCGACTAATATTGATTACAGTCAATAAATAGAGAGATGATATATATATCTGTGAAAAGTCTTAGCCGACTATATATATGAGCAAGTCGACTAAAGGATATATTAGTCGACTAGACTAGGAGAAAGTCAACTATATGACTATATTGTGTATGTGATCAAGGCTTTTAACAATCTATTAAAAATACACAAAAAATAGCCAATATCCATGAGTAGTGTTGAGCAATTAGAACTCAGCAATAGCTTTTCGGACTGAGCTCCAATGCATCTGCATCATAAATATTATCATCAAAATCTAAGTTTCAACATTCTCCCACTTTTTGATGATGACAAGTTGTGTGCACGAAAACTCCCCCTGCAGAGAACATGTTATAACAAAAAATTGTTCTCCCCTGCATACAACATGTTATAATAAATATAGATAACCAGTGTTCTCCCCCTGCAAAAATATATCATGACATTTATATATGATACATTATATTTTGCGTTATCATCAAGAAATCACCTTTTTTATAAGGGACCTAAGAGAAACATTTGAATGGTACCAGTCATAATAGGGTCAAAACATTTAACCTTTAGGAGCCCAAACCCAATTTGAATTTGGTTTCCATTTGTTAGTACAAACATAATCACAAGAATTACATACATGATATATATATGAAGCAATATAAGCATTTTTATCCACAATACTTAAATTTTTAGGAATCCATATATATTTTTTCTAAATCTTTTTGAAATAGTATCAATATTTCTTTTCACAAAAGAATTATATAGATTATGATTCTTTTCATAAACATGTGTAGATTTTTCAAACTTATCTTTCGAAAATCAAAGACCAAAATGATTATTTGAAATCTTTTGATAAGACAATAAATCATTTAAATTTTCTTTTCCCTTATTAAATTTTGTTACATTTTTCAAAATCAATTCATATTTAATTTTGAAACTTGACATTTCTTTACCTAAAATAGAAATTCTAGAATTTAAAGAAATAGTTTCTCTCTTAAGCAAAATATTTTCTCTTAAGAAGCTCTCATTTTCTCTTTTTAAAGATGAAATAACTTTTTTCAAAGTCATCTTTTTGAGAATTTAAGAAAGACATTTGAGAAATATAAATTGAATTTTCACTGTTGTGTATTTCATTTTCCTTTGATAAAATCTTATTTAATCTTTTCATTCTTAAGATCATCATATAATTCATGAAATGCATCTAATAACTCAGCATATTCTTGTACCTCATCTTCTTCTTGAGCCATAAAACAGACGTTGATAGTTTCAGTTGTCTCTTCTTTGTTAGAGGAAGATGAATGACTATTCTCCCAAGATGCCTAATAATCTTTCTTCTTCTTATTGAACTTTTTGAACTTGAAGTTCCCTCTGTATTTTAGCAATGGGCAATCCTTCTTTATATGACCTAATTTGTTACACTTAAAACAAATAGGATCATCATTAGTTTTGTTCTTTTTAAACTTACCTTTCTTTAAGAACTTTCTGAATTTTCTTGAGTGTATTGCCATCTCCTCTCATCATCACCTGAATTGTCCATATCTGAGGATATATGGAAGGCAAGTACTTCCTTCTTATATTGAAGTTGTTCGTACTTCTTCCTATCTTCAAGTTGCACTTCATATGCCATTAAATTATCAGTAATGTTTTCTAATAATATTGCTGAGAGATCATTTGTTTTTTCTATTGCAGTGATTTTTTCCCCAATCTAATGTGAGTGCACAAAGAATCTTTCTGACTTTTTCAACTTGAGTGTATTCCTTTCTAAGAGATGCTAAGGAATTTATAATGTTGGTGAACCTTGTAACAATTTCTGCTATGATTTCATTCTCCTTCATTTTGAAGAGTTCAAACTTGTGAACAAGAACAGAAATTTTAGATTCTTTAATTTTATTTATACCTTCATGGATTACATGTAGAATCTGTCATATTTGATTTGCCATATTTTATTTGCAGATCTGGCCGTTGACACGTGATTGAATTCATCTTTGTTAAAGGCACAGAAAAGCGCGTTCAATGCTTTGGCATCAAGGTTGACAGACTTCTTTTGTTCTTCACTCCACGCATTGTAATTGGTGATCGGCTTAGTGTATGGTGCTTCTACAATGTTCCATAGTTCATAGTTGAGTGTTCGCAAGTAGATCTTCATTCTACACTTCCAGTAGTTGTAGGTTGATCCATCAAATAATGTTAGATGTTGTGTAGAATGTCCTTCTTTGAATTTTGATGAAGGAAACTCTGTTACCATCCTTGAATATTGTATGTAGGGTGTTGACAGGGCTCTGATACCAAATGTAGGATCCATAAACAATGGCAAGACAAACACTAAAACAAAGATGAATAGCGTTTAATAAACTAAAAGTAAACTACTTATAGGAAAAGAATAATATGCACAGAATAAATCTCAGAAAAGAAATGCAAAAGCAAACATCAGAGATTTTATCCTGGTTCAGTCCTCGCGACCTACGTCCAGTCCCCAGGAAATCCGCTTGAGATCTTCCTTATCCTGATTATGATACACCCCAAAATCAACTCCTTGTGTACTACTTGACAAAGAACCTTTGTCAAATCTATACAACTCTTCTCTACACCAAGAAGATAGCAACTATTGTACACCTCTTCTCTACACCAAGAAGACACCCTTGTACAACTCTTCTCTTTGAATGATTACAATGAATCCTATAAGCCTGAAAACTTGTATGTGATCGTGAACAAGGTCTCTTATAGGTGAACACTTAGAATTCTTCACAATAGAATTAGAATTGTAGGAAGAACTAAAAGCGAAAACTAGTTTTCTGAAAAACAGAATTTTTTAACAGAGTTTGGACAGAAAACTATGATTTTGAATTGGTGTAATTATCCTGGGACAACATCCCCATTTATAGGTGAAATCAATGGACAGTTAGGGAAGTTATCAACTTAAATTTGAAAATCAGAACGTTGGATAAACACCAGAATATCAATAACTGATTAACAGTTAAAAACTGCTATTAGTCGACTAGGGTATGAGATTTGTCGATTAGTAGAACCAGTTTTGCCTGGGTTAGTCGACTAGGCAATATATCAAGTCGACTACATCAAGAGTGATACAGAATAACAAGTCTCTGGAAATTAAACTTAGTTGACTAGCAGAGTTTATAAGTCAACTAATATTGGTTACAGTAAATAAATAGAGAGATGATATATATCTGTGTAAAGACTTAGTCTACTGTATAAATGAGCAAGTCGACTAAAGGATATATTAGTCGACTAGACTAGGGGATAAGTCGACTATATGACTATATTGTGTGTGTGATCAAGGCTTTTAACAATCAATTAAAATACACAAAAAATAGCCAATATCCTTGAGCAGTCTTGAGCAATTAGAACTCAGCAATAGCTTTTGAGATTGAGCTCCAATGCATCTGCATCACAAATGTTATCATCAAAATCTAAGTTCCAACACTTCCGTTCGAATTTCAGTCAGCACACGAGATATCAAGTGGCAGCTTATGAGCATCCTTCTGATGTTTTGTTCCACTTGTAAATTCATCTTTTGTACCATTAATATCATGTACAAACTTTTGTACTCTGATGTAAATTGTGTAGAAAGTCTGTGTACTTATACTGTAATGTTGGAATATATATTAATACCATGCTTCCATACTTTGATTATTATACTATGTTGATGTTTAGCGTATATATGTACGGGTATTTTACTTGGTATATATACATTGCAACAATGATTCTGTACTCAATGGGGCATGGCGTTACAAATTTGTATCAAAGCTTAGGTTCTGTCACCTTCAAAACATTTAGTTAGAGTTATGAGTTTACATGCCAATTACAAGTACATAGTTATCAGTACGTCCTGATCTTCCTTGATATTCCTTTCCTTGATTCCTGAATCCTGTCGATATTTCAATTTTCCATAACTTATCTTTGCTATAGAGAGATAGGGGACAAGTGATTGGAACTAGAGATGATTCTAGTATGTCCTGAGAGAATTTGGTACCCTTTCATATGATTTTAGACGAAAGAAACACAGATCAATTATGATTTTATAAGACATAATCGAAATGCCATAGTAACAAATTGAGTTATAGTTCATTAATTGTTACACCAGTTTTATCATTTGACGATTCCGATCCATTACACTATTTTATATCAAGTTACTTTACTATTTACATGTTATTTCTCTTACGTGGATAAATAATCATGAGGAATTTAGTTTTGAAATAAGTATCTTATGAGGATCTGTCAGATAGTATAAAAGGGTATATAGTGTAGAGTGAACCCTATTATGTTTGGTCTAGACACGAGGGGATGTGATATAATTTTAAGTAAGATTTTTTTTTTACTAACCCCATAACGTGACTGATTACAAAAGAAGAGAATCCTCCAACAGCCAAGATTGTTGTTTATAGGGACATGTAAATCTATTAAGTCAAGCAAGAGAATACTAATGGGGATAATTTTCAACTTTCTTTAAAAGGATTATGGAGACTCTTACGATTATATAAATTACAAGTGACATTTTTAGGAGTAATCCTAGCTCTAAAGTGCCAACCTAATTTGCTAGACTCACAGGAGCAAGTAAAAATTACTACAAACTATATAGGCAAAAAATAGAATAGATCTAGTATTTTTCCCTTAGGAAGTACTAGTAGTCTTTAGAAAAATAAGATAAAACATTATACAGTGACTATGGTAAGCCTGGCAAAGAAACATTCTATATCTAGAATTGTTGAACTTTGATTAATTACATGGGACTATGATATTTTGAAACTTAATTTGTAATCTGGATGATAATAAGTGAAGATGCAGAAGGGGGATAGTTGAAAGACAACTTTTAAAACTTGCTATAGATATTTTAAGTAATTGATAATACCATTTGGTGTAAATAATACACCAATATAAATTATGAACATGATAAAATATATATATATATATATATATATATATATATATATATATATATATATATGCACATTTTATTTAGATAAATTTATGATAATAAATATTTGAGCAATTTATAACAGACATAAGTCCATATAACATGGAGTGAACATCAATTAATTAGTGAATATTTTATTTTTGGATCATGTCATTTAATAGAAGAAAAAACAAGCCATAGAGGACTGACTAATGTCAAGGTTCTCAATGGAAATAAAGAGTTATTTTGGAGTAGATGTATATTATTGAGGACTAATTTGTTGGCCCAAGGTTGCAATCACCCAGTTTTTGAGTTTTAATGATTACAAAACATATATAGTTATTTGTACTAATCATATTTGAGTGTTTAAGTTTGTTTCAGGGTTTATGTTTTCTTCCCTAAAGGAAGGTGATGTTTGACTCAAATCGACTCAATACGGGATCAAGGATTCAAGTTATTCAATGATGCATATGGAAAAGCCCATATTGAAGATCTTGTAGTCACCTAGAACCATTGTAAGAAGTAGTATGTTAAAGAGTTAAGATATGATAAGTTGTGCTCAAGAATACACACACACACATATTCATTTTTCAAAATACAAGTTTTGTTTTGGTTACTTTGATTAGGTCCATGTCTTGATTGATATACACGTCTTAAAATATTTCATATTTTTACATCTAGTTTAAAACATGTATCTCATCCCCTATAGCATGCTACTTAAACATCAAACCATTTAAAAATATTACAAAAAATTTTCAAAGTTCAAAAAATTTTCAAAAAAAAAATCTGTTTCAGGCCTCACGATCGACCGGACCTATTTCAGGCCAGATCGGTCGACCGGGCCTTGTGGCCTTGGGCGTGCACATATGTGCACGTTTTTCGATCGACCGGGCCAGTCGACCAACAGACCTTGCGGTCGACCGACTGGTCGACCGACTGCAAGACCCTTAGTCTTGGGTTTTGTCAGTCGACTGAAAGTTCAAAAAAAATTTTTGCTTAAGCCTGCGGTCGACCGAAGCCAACGGCTCTTTTACCATGTGGCTTGCCGGTCGACCGGCCCGGTCGACCGCCAGCCGCCAAAGAGCCCCAACGGCTATTTCTTGGAATGTGTTTTGATTTTGATATATCTTTCAGCTATTTCTGATTTTTTGGTGGCTATACTCTGCCCTATTGACCTAGATTCAATGATGAAATGCATATAGCAAATCCCTTTAAATAGATGTCATTGGTCCTTTGTTGAAGACAAGAAAATTCCCATTGTTTTTAAGTTTCAAAAGAAAAGAAAAGTTTTCTTGCTTTCATTCTCTAAAGTGCTTTCTTTGGTTAAAGTTTTCAGTTGTTTTCCAAACTCTTTTTACTTCTTTACAACTGAAATTTTTCTCACTTCACTTCTTGAGCCAAAATCATACTCCACTCTATAAGAAGTTGTAAGAGAGAGTTTGTGGTCTTTTGATCACCTAGTGACTTGTATTTCCTTGTGTTGAGATCCCTCTTGTGTAGAGGTTGGATTGGTTAGAATTGGGTACTCCGATATTGTGTAGACCAACTGTAATCCCCTTGGGTGTAAAGGTTCCGGTGTAAAAATTTCCTTTGCGGATTTAGTGGAAATCCTTCAAGGTGGTGGAGGCGGGGACGTCGAGCAGTGGCTCGAACCTCGTAACAAATTACTTGTGTTTGTGATTGGTTTCCTTTTTACTTTCTTATGCTTTACATTCCTATCCATTGATATTATTTGTTTGCTCTTCATTATAGCACTCATTTCATTTACTTGCATTTTTGGTCTTCACTCATCTCAACAAGAAAGCAATTACGCACCTCAACTCATAACCTAGAGGAATCAAAGAGGAGAAGTTCTAGAGCCCTTCACGGGGAATTCGACTTCAATTTCTTGTTTTGAGTGACCGCTTGCATCATAAATACATACTTGTTTAAAAAGATCATTAGATTAGCATTAACACCTATTCACCTCCCTCTAGGTGTTTTTCAATTGGTATTAGAGCTTTGGTCTCTAGGTTCTTGGCTTAATATCCTTAGAAAGATCCTATATTGCTAATCACTCTATTCATATTTCATCCTCAAACACTTAATAAAAATGGCCGAAGGAATTAAGACCCCACCCAAGTTTGATGGCCTTAACTTTCCCATATGGAAGGTTAAGATCACCGTGTTTTTGCAATCCTTAGGGAGCCGAGTTGCAAAGGCGGTGACTAAACCATTTAGCGCACCCCTTGGTGATGAGGACACTTGGTCCGACATTGCCACGAAAGAGTTTGACACTAATGCTAGGGCATACTATGCCTTTATTCAAGCTCTTAATGACAATGATATTTTTAGAGTCATTCATTGCAAATTCGCTTATGAGATTTGGACTCACCTACTAGTCACTCATGAGGGAAGTTCACAAGTAAAGAGGACCAAAATCGACCTTCTTTATTCCCAATATGAAAATTTTTCCATGCAAGAGAATGAAACCATAGATGATATGGTTACTAAGTTTACAAAAATTACTAATGGTCTTTCTTCTTTAGGTGACGGCATTGACAACGACCAAAAGGTGAGGAAGATCATCCGTGCATTCCCTCCATCTTGGGAAGTCAAAGCCGCAACTTTGAAGGAGCTCAATGACAAGGAAGAAATGGAGCTCATCGATCTCATTGGGAATCTCAAGACGTATGAGATGGAAAGAAAAGCAAGAGAAGAGATGGCTCCTCCAAAGAAGAAAGCTATCGCCTTCAAGAGCTCTTCCACCTACTCCGACGAGGATGATGAAGAAGAGGATGATGAAGATATTTCTCTTCTTGTAAAGAACGTTTGGAGAATGTACAACAAGGCAAAATTCCAAAATAGAAGGAGATGACAAGGTAAAGAAGAGAAGAAAATCATTTGCTTCAATTGCCGGAAGCGGGGTCACATTGTTGCGGAATGTCCGAAAAACAAAGGCAAACCCTCCACCTCCAAGAAGCCATACAAAAAGAAAGATTTAAAGGCTACTTGGGATTCGCAGAGTGAATCCGATGAGGAAATCGACACGGCCAACATGTGTTTCATGGCAAATAAAAGCACAAGCAAGGTAACTCCCGATATATCTATTGAAGATTGTGAACTATCTATAGATGAACTAGGAGAAGCTTTTGAAGAACTATCTCATAACTATAATTTTCTCAAAAAGAAATACTTAAAAATAAAAAAGGAAAATGAATCACTTAATCACAAAGTTTTCATTCTCACAACAGAAAAAGATGAATTGTTTTCAACTCTCACTTCTACTCAAAAGGATTTTGATGACTATAAAATTTCTTGCAAAGGTAAATTTTCACAAATTGATGAAAATGAGATTTCCATGCTAAAGAAGAAAATTGATTCATTGGGAGTAGTTTTGAAGAAATGTGAATTTGATAAAACTAGACTATAGGCTATGTTTCCTAAGAAACATGTCCCAAAGAAACAATCACATGCTACTCACACTCATGTTCATATATCACAACCTTTACATCATGCTAAGCACCCTAAACATGTCCACACTCCACACACTCATCATGCATTTATGTATGGTAAAGTTTATGCATGCACATATTGTGGCCGTAAGGGTCATTTGGTTAAATTTTGCTATGATAGGATAAATTCATCGCATAATCATGTTTGGGTTCGGAATACTAACATTCAAGGACTCAAGAAAGTTTGGGTATCAAAGTCAACAAATTTGTTAAATGATGTAGATATATTCCAAAGCCCAACGACGTAAGGAGCGGTGGTATCTTGATAGTGGTTGCTCAAGACACATGACTTGGGATATCAGCAACTTCACAACCCTATCAAGATACCATGAAGGTAGCACCGTCACCTTCGGAGATGACGCCAAAGGAAAAATCATTAGTATTGGTAATGTTAAGCTTGGTACGTCTCCTTTAATAGAAAATGTTGTTTTAGTTGATAGCCTCAAGCATAATCTCTTGAGTGTTAGTCAACTTTGTGATAAAGGTTTTAATATTATTTTTAATAACCTAGCATGTAGTATAATTGATAGATAATCCAATACATGTATATTTTTCGGATTTCGTGAAAACAATGTATACATGATTGATATGTCTAAAATGCTATGCAATGCTACTTGTTTGAATGCCTTCGATGATGACTCTTGGTTGTGGCATAGGAGATTAAGCCACATTTCTTTTGACCATCTATCTAGATTAAACAATAAGGAAATGGTGAAAAGTATTCCTTACTTGAAATTTGAAAAGGACCGCATTAGCGATGCGTGCCAACTTGGGAAACAAACTAAGTCCTCTTTCAAATCAATCAAGGATATCATGACATCACGACCTTTGGAGTTGATCATGGTCCTACAAAAACTAAAAGTCTAAGTGGGAATCATTTTGCTTTCATTTTAGTTTATAATTTTAATCGTTTTACTTGGGTTTTCTTTCTAGAACATAAAAATCAAGCCTTTTCACATTTTCAAGCCTTTAAGAAAAGAGTTAAAAAAGGAAAAAGATTCTTCTATTTTAAGAATAAGAAGTGATAGAGGTGGTGAATTCAATAACCAACCCTTTACCACTTTTTGCGAAGAACATGGAATTTAGCATGAACTGTCTTGTCCTAGAACTCCACAACAAAATGGAGTCGTTGAGGGAAAAAAATCGAACATTACAAGAAATGGCTAGGATAATGATAAATGAGTACGGTCTCCCTCAATACCTATAGGCCGAGACCGTAAGCACTTCTTGCTACATATCAAATAGGGTTTTCTTATACAAAAACACTTCTAAAGCATCTTTTGAGATTTACTATTCAAGAAAACCAAATGTTTCATATTTTAAAGTTTTTAGTTGTAAATGTTTTGTTTTAAATACTAAAGATAATTTAGGTAAATTTGATGCAAAATCATATGAAGCAATTTTTGTTGGTTACTCTAACACTAGTAAAGCTTATAGAGTCTTCAGTAAATCATCTTTGACTATTAAGGAATCTATACATGTAAAGTTTGAGGAATCTAATATTTTTATTGAGAATGTTGTAGAAATAGATTCCTTAGGAGAAGACATGCAGAAGATTACTTTGAAGGACTCACCTACTCTTGAAGACATGCCAAAGGGTGATGAAGAAAATGAAGTTCAAGAAGTTGAAGTGGAGACATCACAACCACTTTCAAAAGATTAGAGATTCACTCCACATCATCACAAGGATCTTATTATAGGTGAAGTATCAAAGGGATAACTACTCGTTCTAAACTTCATGATCTTTGTGGGCACTATGCATTTATTTCTCATTTTGAACCAAAGAAGATCCTCGAAGCCGAGGGCGACTCATATTGGTTGCCTGCCATGCAAGAGTAGCTCAATCAATTCGAGCGCAACCAAGTTTGGCATCTTATTCTTAGGCCCCATGATAGACCAACAATTGGTACTAAATGGATTTTTAGGAAAAAGTTCGATGATTCGGGTAATGTTGTTAGGAATAAAGCTAGATTAGTGCCCTAAGGTTACACTCAAGTCGAAGGTATCGATTTTGAGGAAACTTTTGCACCCGTAGTACGGCTTGAAGCGATACGGATGACACTTGCATTTGCTTCATATAAAGATTTTAAACTTTTTCAAATGGATGTAAAAAGTGCTTTCTTAAATGGATTTATTGAAGAGGAAGTGTATGTTGAACAACCCCCGGGTTTGTTGATCCTACACATCTGGAATTTGTTTTCAAACTAGACAAAGCTCTTTATGGTTTAAAACAAGCCCCTAGGGCTTGGTATGAAAGACTTTCTTCATTTATTATTTCAAATGGTTTCACTAAAGGAAAAATAGATACTACTTTGTTTACCAAACATATTGAAAATGATATTCTTATAGTTCAAATATATGTTGATGATATCATATTTGGTTCTACTAATGAAAATCTTTGCGAAGCTTTTGAATCATGCATGAAGGAGGAATTCGATATGTCTATGATGGACGAGCTTAACTACTGCCTTAGTCACCAAATCAAGTAAGGAAGGATGGGATTTCCATCAATCAAGCCAAGTACACAAAGGAACTTATCACGAAATTTGGGCTTGAAGGGGCTAAGACAAGTAAAACTCCCATGGCTACCACCACAAAGCTTGACAAGGATGAACAAGGTATAAATGTAGACATTAAACTCTATCGTAGCATGATTGGTAGTAGTCTGTTATATTTAACGGTTAGTAGGCCGGACATTATATTTTGTGTATGTCTTTGTGCTCGATTTCAATCGTGTCCTAAAGAGTCCCATTTGATTGCAGTAAAACGCATTATTAGATACCTTAAGGGCACAATTGAAATGGGTTTATGGTATCCAAAGACCGGACAATTTTCTATGACGAGTTTTTCAGATGCTGACTATGCGGGTTGTAGAGTGGATAGGAAGAGTACAAGTGGAACATGTCAATTTCTCGGTAATTGTCTTGTTTCATGGTCTTCCAAGAAACAAAATTCAGTAGCCCTCTCAACCGCTGAGGCGATGTTGTTGCGACCGGGGCTTGTTGTGCACAAGTCCTTTGGATGAAATATACTCTCCTTGACTATGATTTGCATTATGACCACACTAAAATATTTTGTGATAATACTAGTACTATTCATATGCTTAAAAATGCAAATCAACATAGTAAGACAATGCACATTGACATTCGATATCATTTTCTTAGAGACCATTTTGAGAAAGGTGATATTGAAATTAATTATGTTTCTACCAATTTTCAACTTGCTGATATTTTTACTAAACCAATAGATTATAATCGATTTTCCTTTATTTGTGGTGAATTAAATGTTTGTATTATGGATTCATGATATCTCTTTACAAATAATATTCAAATATGTTTCTTGATTTTCTTACCCTTTTTGATGCATGAAAAAAAGGGGGAGAATTACTTTTGAGTTATGTGTTATTGTGTTGTGTTTTGAGTTTTTGTTTGCTTTTTTATTCTCATGTAATGTTTTTACTTTTTGTATAGTTCATACTCTTGTTATATAGCATGATTTGAGGGGGAGCTTTTCAAGCTTCTTTTTTCATTTTTTAAAAAATAACTCGTATGTTTTATCATGACCAAAAAGGGGGAGATTGTTGGCCCAAGGTTGCAATCACCCGGTTTTAGAGTTTTTATGATTACAAAACATATATAGTTATTTGTACTAATCATATTTGAGTATTTAAGTTTGTTTCAGGGTTTATGTTTTCTTCCCTAAAGGAAGGTGATGTTTGACTCAAATCGACTCAATACGGGATCAAGGATTCAAGTTATTTAACGATGCATATGGAAAAGCCCATATTGAAGATCTTGTAGTCACCTAGTACCATTGTAAGAAGTAGTATGTTAAAGAGTTAGGATATGATAAGTTGTGCTCAAGAACACACACGCACACATATTCATTTTTCAAAATACAAGTTTTGTTTTGGTTAGTTGATTAGGTGCATGTCTTGATTGATATACATGTCTCAAAATATTTCATATTTTTACATCTAGTTTAAAACATGTATCTCATCCCTTATAGCATGCTACTTAAACATCAAACCATTTAAAAATATTTCAAAATTTTTTCAAAGTTCAAAAACATTTTCAAAAAAATCTGTTTCAGGCCTCACGGTCGACCGGGCGGTCGACCGGACCTATTTCAGGCCAAATCGGTCGACTGTCCGTTGATCGGGCCTTGCGGCCTTGGGCATGCACGTCTGTGCATGTCTGCCGGTCGATCGGGCCAGTCGACCGACAGACCTTGCGGTCGACCGACTGGTCGACCGACTGCAAGACCCTTAGTCTCAGTTTTTGTCGGTCGACCGGCCCGGTCGACCGACAGTTCAAAACTTCTTTTTGTTTAAGCCTACGGTCGACCAGGCCGGTCGACTGAAGCCAACAGCTCTTTTGTCATGTGGCTTGCCAGTCGACCGGCCCGGTCGACCACCAGCCGCCAAAGAGCCCCAACGGTTATTTCTTGGAATGTGTTTTGATTTTGATATATCTTTCTTCTATTTCTGATTTTTTGGTGGCCATACTCTGCCCTATTGACCTAGATTCAATGATGAAATGCATTTAGCAAATCCCTATAAATAGATGTCATTGGTCCTTTGTTGAAGACAAGAAAATTCCCATTGTTTTTAAGTTTCAAAAGAAAAGAAAAGTTTTCTTACTTTCATTCTCTAAAGTGCTTTCTTTGGTTAAAGTTTTCAGTTGTTTTCCAAGCTCTTTTTACTTCTTTGCAATTGAAAATTTTCTCACTTCACTTCTTGAGCCAAAAATCATACTCCACTCTATAAGAAGTTGTAAGAGAGAGTTTGTGGTCTTTTGATCACCTAGTGATTTGTATTTCCGTGTGTTGAGATCCCTCTTGTGTAGAGGTTGGATTGGTTAGAGTTGGGTACTCCGGTCTTGTGTAGACCAATTGTAATCCTCTTGGGTGTAAAGGTTCCAGTGTGAAAATTCCTTTTGCGGATTTAGTGGAAATCCTTCACGGTGATGGAGGCAGGGACGTGGAGCAGTGGCTCGAACCTCGTAACAAATTACTTGTGTTTGCGATTGGTTTCCTTTTTGCTTTCTTATGCTTTACATTCCTATCTTGTGATATTATTTGTTTGCTCTTCATTATAGCACTCATTTCATTTACTTGAATTTTCGGTCTTCACTCATCTCAACAAGAAAGCAATTGCCCACCTCAACTCATAATCTAGAGGAATCAAAGAGGAGAAGATCAAGAGCCCTTCACGGGGAATTCGGCTTCAATTTCTTGTTTTGAGTGACCGCTTGCTGTAGGCTGTCTAAAAATCATTGAAAGACAAGCCATTAAAAAGGCAGAGTTTCATGTTCTAGACGCAGGACTAATGATGGCCATCCGCGTCTCAGCATCAAGGCGTGAGAGTCCAAACCCGCGTCTCAGCATCAAGGCGCGTGGGCTTGACACCCGCGTCTCAACCTCAAGGCGCGTGGGCTCAACACCCGCGTCTCAACCTCAAGGCGCGTGGGCTCAACACCCGCGTCTCAACCTCAAGGCGCGTGGGCTCAACACCCGCGTCTCAACCTCAAGGCACGTGGGCTCAACACCCGCGTCTCAACATCAAGGCGCGAGGGCTCGACACCCGCGTCTCAACCTCAAGGCGCGTGGGCTCAACACCCGCGTCTCAACATCAAGGCGCGTGGGCTCAACACCCGCGTCTCGATATCAAGGCGCGTGGGCTCGACACCCGCGTCTCAACCTCAAGGCTCGAGGGCTCGACACCCGCGTCTCAACCTCAGGACGCGAGGGTCCAAGGCCCACGTCTCGGATATAACCGCCCTGGTTATGGGGCCAGTCACCGCCCACATAGCGGGGAAGTTAGCCCCTCATTGTGGAGCAGTTTTAGGGGGCACGTTCACCCCTGAAACCTCTATAAATAGCCCCGCCGCTATGAGGAATGGGGGAGACGACACAAGAAACAAGAGATAGACAATAGACTACACACAGGCAGACAGAGAGAGAAGCAAGAGAGAGCTCAACTCTTCAGCAAGCTTGATGCGTACAAGTTGCTCTTTGCCTACATTCTCTTTGAGAGTTTTGGTAGACAGAGCTGTGCTACTCCTTCTACCAGCCGAAGAGAAGATCCCCGAAAGTCTAGACGGTCACCCGGTCAACGGAGAACAAGATTCACTCTCCATCGCCACTTGAAGAACCCAGCCTTAAACAAAGGGAGGATTCAAGACTCAACATCCTCCCTCCCTTGTAACCGGAATACTAGTCCGTTGTAATTTTTCAATTTGATTCAAGGAAATCTTACTTCGAGCTCGTACCTTCTCCGTGTGCGTACAAGAGATGGCGACTCCGCTGGGGACTTCATTTGTTACCGACGAGCAAATCGTGGCGCAAGGTGACATCCTCCGTAAGGGGAAGATGGTCGAATCGCTAGTTGTCGAGTTCGACCAGGCGAAGTACGAAGAGTTTCTCTCTTCCGGCTCCAAGAGCCCAATGACCCACGTCTGCCGCAGGGTCTCGATGGGGAATGGCCCCGAAGCCCGATCTGAGGCTCTCTCGGGCGCCGCTGCTGCCAACTGTGCCAAGCAGGATACACGCGCCAACGCCTCTCAGGAGGCCCGCGTGGTCTCAGGCACAACTGCCATTGCGACAAACCGCGCCGCGTGGAACACACGCGTCAGCGTCTCTCAGGAGACCCGCGTGGTCAAAATCTCTGGTGTCCAGCATCAGGTCGTCGTTGGTCTCTCTCCACCTCCATGACGCAACCGAAATGTTTATCGTCGTCAGAGGAGACGTGCACGTCAGCTTCAAGTTGGAACTTCTGATTGTCCAACTGAGGCTGCACGCAGCGCACAAACTGGCGTCTTAGCTGCGCTGCATCCAGCGCGCGAAGTCCGCATTTGGCGGCCCAAACGCGAGACTCCCCAAGTTAGGTCCTCTGAAGACCAACTTATCAAACGCCAAGGTGAAACCTCTGCGCCTCGTCAAGCGCAAGAGGCACGCCCCCATAGGCGTGGGGCCCAGCAACCCACTCTCTCTCAAACTCTTCTGCTCCGACGCACTAAGCGGCAACGCGACAATCGCGTCTCGTCTCAACAGAGACGCCAGACGCGCGTCTTACAGCCGCGGCGCGAAAGTCGCGTCCCTGAAACCCGCGTCCAGGCTGTACAACATATGGATGCCTCCCGTCTTCGACGTTGCGAGGTTAATCGCTTCGATCCCCTCCCGTGGATCTGAGGGATTATTTGACGAAGAAAAGAAGTGCCAATCAGGTCACTTCATCATGTTGCTGCCAACGGCTCATCTCTATGCTCTCCGAGTGCCGTTGTGGTTCAGGTGTGCACCAGCAGTCTTTAGTTAGACAGCTGACCCTGATACCCCCGTCAGCCAAAAGAAGACGCTCTCATAGGCGGAGGATGTTCTCTGACGCTGAATACCTAGAGCTCACTGCGAATATGACAAGCAGGAGCAGAGGAAAACAGCCTGCAGTCAGCTCTGATGAGTCTGACTCTGAACCGGAAGGAGTGTATCGACACACTCGTACCCGGACCGGGGCCATCCCCCCGATTGATTATAATGCCCTAGCCCGGGGCATCGAAATGAACGACTCTCACTCTGCAGTAGCAGAATCGCAGGCCTCAAACTCTTCCATAGAGAAGGAGGCCTTCATCTACATGACAAGCACTCCTGAGGAGACGGCCCGACGCCTGGATCAGCAAGCCCAGGTTCAGAAGGAACAACTCAATATGATTCTTGCTCAACGGGAATCTATCGATTCTCTCAAGAAGATGCTTGCGCAATTGCTCGAAGACAGGAAGAAATCTCCCCCTAAAAAGTCTAAGGGCAAGAAAAAAGAGGGAGAAAGCTCGTCTTCTGTGCACCCTGATGGAGAGAAGCCCACCTCGACCTCGTCCAAATCCTCGTTGCAAGGGAAGGACGACCAAAATCAGGGGAAGATTCATTCCGAAAGAATGAATCAATTAGAGCAACGCCTTGAGGCCCTCACCAACCGTAAAGGCCTCCAGGAAGCGGGAGTGGTCCGGCCTTATCGGCCGAGTAGGACTTGGTTCCATACCCGCCCAAGTTTAAGGCTCCAACCCTCCAAGCATTCGATGGGAAGGGGTCACCCAACCAACACCTCTACTACTTTAAATCCCAAACAGGGAATGTAGTAGACAATGATGCCATCTTGGCACGTCTGTTCATTGGCACCCTGAAAGGGCTCGCCTTCGAATGGTTTATGAAACTCCCGGAGGGCTCCATCAAGAACTGGGGTGATTTGGAGAAGCCATTCGTAACGCGCTTCTTCGAAGACGACTCGTAAGTCACGACGCCCACCCTTTTGGCTACCAAACAGCGAAAGGGAGAGTCCGTCAAATCTTTCATGGAAAGATTTCAGAATGTGGCACTCCGATGTCCGAGAGGCATGACCCAGGTCACCCTGGTAGAAACATGTCGCCACAATCTCCAAACCTCACTCCTTGCTCAAATAGGAGTTGCTGAAAGCCGCACCTGGAAGCAATTAGTCCAACAAGGTGAACAGGCTGAGGAGATTGTTGCCCACGTCATGGCAGAAGAAGGGAAGCCACGGCCAGAGAGGTCAACCAGGCGTGCGCCAGACACATCCCTCCAGACAAAGCGGAAGGATAATTTGGCAAAAGAGACCAAATCTCCAGCCAAACCTCAACCGGTCAAGGCGAGTGGCTCTTCAAGCCAGCCACGCGCCAACAAGCAGTATTCTTTCAAGGAGGAACATGTCGATTCGCTTTTTAAGCTACCCAACAAGAGCAATAGACTGAAGCTCCCTGAAGCCAGGCGCCCTGAAGAAGTCGGTAAAACCGACAATCCCAATTACTGCTTATACCACAGGATGTTGGGACACCCCACCAAAAGCTGCTACGTCTTCAAGGACATCCTTCAGGCCCTAATTGATGCGGAGGTATTAAAACTCCGACCAGAGCAGAAGAAGGTGACGGCTAACATGACGTCAGTTCTCCAGTTCGGAAGACAACCCCCAACGCCTTCGGGGGTGGTCCTTATTCCGAAAGGAGAGCTAAGAGTGATCAACACAGATCCTCACCAGCAACAAGAGAAAGGCCTGATACCTGTTCCCACGCCTCGAGGGAAAATCATGTGGGCCCACCCTGACCTTGTTGACGCCCAGCAATGTACTACTGTAACTAATAAGAAGTCCAAGGGTAACGCAAAGGCGTCATCCTGCAATATGGTGTGTGCCTCTTCTCGAGAAGCGGATACCGATATTCCTTCGCTAACTGACTCGGAAGAGGAGACAATAGTTCTGGCCGCAGAACCCGGTCAGCTGGTGGCAGAAACCCGCTCAGGACAGCCCTACTTGAAGCAGTATGGCAAAACGGCGGCAACCTCTCCACAACCAGCTGCAGAGCCAACCAAGCCCTCCACAAAACAACCCGTGGAGAAACAGAAGGAGATTCGATTTTCTCGAGCCCTTCAAAAGGGCATCGCGGAAGGATCTACGGCGCCTTACCGCTTTGATGTCCTGGCTCAATTGGCCAACATCCCGGCGTGGATTACCCTGTATGAGCTTCTTAGGCTGTCGAAGTCAACCAGAGAAGCTCTACAAGAGGCTCTGGCAAATGCTGAGGTCTTCATGACCCAGGTGCCAAAGGAGGAAGATGTAGAGAATTGTCTCCACACCTCCCAGAATGCCCCCTGCATCACCTTCACGGCAGAGGATATGCAGGTTAAAGGGAAGCATGATCGACCCCTGTACTTCACAAGGTATATTGGATCATCCGAAGTGAACCGCATTCAGGTTGATCCAGGGTCCGCGTTGAGCATCATGCCTCGCCGGGTCATGCAATATCTGGGCATTCCTACTCATCGTTTGAGCCCTACCCAGACAACTATCTATGGTTCAATGCCAACAGGACCCGTCCGATGGGGAAGATCAAGCTCAAATGCCAGATTGGAAGTTTAAAGTCGGAAGTGACATGCTACGTCATTGATGCCGACACTTCCTACAACCTATTGCTGGGATGACCGTGGATTCACCGCAACTCCATCGTTCCCTCCACTCTACATCAAGTCATGAAATACCTTGACGAGGGTGGAAAGGTGCAGATGTTGATTGCCGAAAGGCATCCATTCAAAGGGGTCGAGAATTATTTCACAGACTCCTTACTGTACCAAGATCCCGTGGAGACGGATGAAGTCCCGCAACCAGAGGAGTCAGACTCTGGAAACGAAGCTGACACCGAGCCTGAAAAAGAAGAGTGCTTATGGGAGTTGGAACCACTTGTAACGAGCATTGATAAGCTCAATGTTAATAATACCACCGACGTTGTAGGCGGTTGGTACATTAATGAAGAATTAGATTTAGCGTATTTTTCTGTGTTTGCTTCTGAATCAGTACCGTCAGACACTAGCACCGAAGTAGATGATGATCTCTGGTCGGCAATGGATGCTTTGACATCATTACATGTGCCAGTGAAATCGTCCTTCGAGACATACCAAGATAATGGTAATGCGCAAGAATCTATATTTATGGTTCTAGCAAGACGGAAAGGCCAAAAACCAATTCTTTTTGGGCGAATCTCGTCTGAACCAACGCCCCACGAAGAATCGAAAGGCGAGGAGGAATCCCCTCAGTTCAATCATTATGAACCAAAAACACTCAAAATGATGAAATGCATGGGATATGACCTAACAAACAGACCCGGGTTGAACTTCGGCAAAGGAAGGAGAACGCTACTTCGATCCTTTGTGCCGAAAGGAAAAACCCCCGATTATTATCATCGGACGCGCAGGGGGTTGGGCTATGTATCAACTCTGACTCCACCAGCCTCTGATTCTGGGGGCTCATTTGGCCATAAATACTCTTCCGACACGTCATCATGGGAGTCAGATGCTAGGGTCGGCAACATCTTCAAAGAACTTTCGGTGAACATGGTTTCAACAAGCCATCTGGAAGATGAAGATGAAGAAATGATCCGATCCGATGCAGATCCTTGGATCAGACATTTAAACACTCTTTGGGACACCCGCTTTGAACAGAGCGAACCACCCACAGAAGACAAGATTGTTCAGATTAATCTAGGAGATGAGGCCAACCCTAAGCCCATCTTCATAAGCGACGGTGTAATAACCCTTACTTGATAATAATGTATTTCCATTTTTCTAAAGTATTTGTTTTGATTTACTAATTATTTTATTAACTTAATAAAATACTTCTTCTCATGATTATTAATATATTAAATATGAAAATTATTTTAAGTCTGTATTAATATGTAGTCCCTAGTTATTATCATTGTTGGTGTATTATTATTATCATCACTATCATTATTATTGTTATTGTTAATATAATTAATATTAATATGCTATTGGTGCTATTCTTTTTTCCTTTTCATTTTTCCCTAGCCCATTAGCCCATCCTATCAAGTCATACTTTGAATCTCTATCATTTTTATTTTTGTCTTGATCCGAATAAAGCCCATAGGAGCCCAACCCATCAAGTCATTTTCATCATTCCTTCTCATCTCTTTCTTTTGTTTGTTAAGCCCAGCAAACAGCCCAGGCCTAAACCATATACCCAATACCCTTTTTCCAATTTGGATCCCATCAATCAACCCAAACCCAATACAACTTATATAAATAATCCTATCTTCTAACCCTAACCTAAACAAATCCCTAACCTCCATCTTAATTCCTCCAATCACCAAATCAGCCGCACCCCCTCTCCATCTCCCCAGGCCGCAACCTCCTTGGCCGGACCTCCCAGCGCAGCCACCCCCTTTCATCTGCGGCACCACCACCAGACCAAGCTACCCCCTTTCACCGAGCGCCCCCTTCTCCAGGCCGCCTCCTCCCTCTTCCCAGCGCCGGAGCTCCTCCTCCCTGCGCGCGCAACAGCCCTGGCCGGCCCCCTTCACAGCCGCACCTTTTCCCCTCTCCCCAATTGCGGCAGCCAACAGGGAACCAGCACCACCCTTTCTTGATGGCCGCTCCTTCCCCCTGTGCACAGCCGGATCCCCCAACAACAGCAGCATGGTGAAAGCAGGAAAGCAACAGCAGCCGAGTCCCCACGCCCAGGTCCAACAGCGAGCAGCAGATCCAGGCAGCGCGATAGCAGGTCACCAACAGCCCCAACAGCGACACGACATCCTCCAACGGCGAGGACAGTCCCGGATCCGTCGACATGCCCTATGTGAGTGTCTCTCTCCCTCCTTCTATTTCTCTCTCATAATTATATGCATTTGATTTAATCATGATTCTATTGTGTATATAGAATTAGTGTAGAGTTTGTCTTTATTGATGTGAGAGAGAGAGAGGATGCATATATGTGTTTGATAGCGTGAGAGATCAGATTTTAGTATGCCCCTGTTTCTATTCTGGCAGAGGTCTATTAGTCGACTAATACCCTTTATTGGTCGACTAATGGCCCTGTTAGTCGACTAATATATGCCACTAGTTGACTAACCCCCCTTCCAGAATATGTTGAAATCTCTGTATCCTCTCTGCTGGTCGACTTGATCACTTGTATAGTCGACTAACAATAGTTATTAGTCGACTAACCCCTTGACCCAGTCGACTAATAGGTTGACCTGGAAGTGGTGTAACTTTCTGTATCTGTAGCAGTCGACTTGCCCTACTCTGTCAGTCGACTTGGCCATGGTGTAGTCGACTTGGCCCACTTGATTAGTCGACTATACTTCCCCCTAGCCGACTTGTATATAGCCTTAGTCGACTAATATGAGTCTGTCAGCTATGTATGTATAGACATCTGATGGATTGTGGACTTCACCCATGGATTATTTATTGGTTATTGATGGATGTACATGATTCCTAGAGATGGATATTGGTGGTAATGACTTGATCAAATAGAACTAAGATGCATGTATATGTTGTGATACCGAGTATTGGGATATCATGTTTGATCTTAATAGACGTGTGAACCCTTGAGGATTTAGGAATCAGATTAAATTGTTAGAGTGAGAGAGCTGAGCTTGATTATGGATATATGTTGGAATGACAATTATTATATCAAAATCATTGATGTATATTGATAATTGATGATCATATGACTGTTAGGAATGTGAGTTGAATATGATGACTCTGGATTGATTTGGGACTTATGCTTTTTACATTGAATGATGATCAGTAATTAGACATGACCTTATTAGTTGACTATTGAGGACATATCAGATATGACTGAATTGGTTGAGTGTGACTTATACTGATCTTGAGTTAGAAGTTATCCAGAATCTATATTCCTTTTATTGGAGCCTGACTGGTATTGAGATGAGATTGATGTTGTTGACACTTGGGATCTGTTAGATGATATATGGATGATGTTGAGTGCCAAGAGTAGATAGTTTAGACCATAAGTTATTTGAGGATGATTCCCTTACCTTGATATGATTCAGTATGTGTTGACTTGTTATTAATTTATTGGTGATGATTTAAGTGAGGATTCATTCTGGTATTGATGAGGACTTGTTATGATGTTAGAGACTGGGTTACTCAGTGATATGGATAGAATTATTGTGAGAGTGAATTTAGCGATGTCGGTGATTTTATATATATTCAGAGTTTGATAGCTTTTACTATTTGATCTCTGTTATTGGTGACTTGAGGATCAGTGTCTAGATTGTTACTGTTTTTATGTTCATGTTGAAAATCACCTAGAGGGGGTGAATAGGTGATGATGCTAATCAAAGAGCAATTTAAAAATTATGATGCAAATGTAATGCAACAATCTCCCAAAACAAGACTAAGAGCCGAATTCCCTATTAAGGGCTCTGAACTCCTTCCTCCGGCTTCCTCGTAAAATGAGTTAGAGGTGCGCAATGCAACCTTGTTGTATGGGATAATGATTGACAATATGAATGAAAATGAATATGGCAATGACAATCTCAAGCAATAAGTTATGACAAGAAAAAGTAAACCAATCGCAAACACAAAGATATGTTATCGAGGTTCGAGCACCCAGCTCTACTCCCCGCCTTCCCCAGAAGGATTCTAGCTACTTCCACTATCACAAAGATCACAAATACAATGGAGTACCCAACTCCACAATCTCAAGTACAAGGAATTTCTGAGTAGTCAAAAGACCACAAACTCTCTCTTTCAATTGTCTCTTCCCTTACAAAGGTCCTTAGAGAACAATGAGTAGGAATGAAGCTCTTGTGTGCAAGGAGAAAAGAAAATGAAATCAGAGAGTTCTTTTCAAAACACTTCAGAAATCAAGAGAGAATTTCAGCACAAAAACCAAGAAACAAAGCTCTTTTGAATGCCTTAAACTTTTGAATTTTGTAGCAATAATTGTTGTAATGAATCTCTCCCCAAACACCCCTATTTATAGGAGAGGGCTAGGTTAAGAGATAAAAACAAACTTAAGGCTAATTAAGTAATATTAGATTTGAAATAAATCCTTAATTCAAATTTTAAACACAAAAGACAAAATAAAACAGCTCTTAAAAATCTGCCCGTTACTGTTCAAACGGTCAGATCGGTCGACCGGCCGGTCGACCGCACGTTCAAAATCATGACCGTTGCAGGTCAGCGGTCGACCGCCCGGTCGACCCATTCTAACAGAGAGCAAAGTTGCTTACAGTCGGTCGACCGGTCGGTCGACCGATACAACGTGCACACAGATACGTGCACAGCCAGAGCCACGGTCGACTGGGACGGTCGACCGGCCAAACCTGTCATAGGTCCGGTCGACCGGCCGGTCGACTGGCTCAGGTCAAAAATCAGGATTTTGAAGAAAATAAAAGGGGATTTTGATTTTGACAAAAATAGTTTTGAACATAGATTTGTATAAAACACAAATATATATCTGTAGGCCAAATCTTGTAAACAAAATGTTTTTGTATAAATTATAAGAAAACATTTTGGAATAAACATGTGCGCAAAAACGTGTGTGATAGAGCTTCAAACCTATCCACTATTCTTTAACAAACTATAAAACTAAAAATACAATGATTAAATACTCTTTGAGCAATCTTCAAGTCTTTGAGCCATCCAATGCTTTGCTTGTGCCTTCTCTTCTATGATCCTTCCTTGATTGTGCAATTTGCCTTCCTTGCTATGTGAAACTTAAAAGTTCTTGCAAAAGCTAAGCCAATGGTCTCCAAACATGGTACAAAACCTGAAACTTATCTTGAACAAATTCATTAGTACCAAATAGCTCTTATTTGGTTTGTCATCATCAAAACACAAAACAAGAGAGTGTAACCTCTTGGGCCAACAATCTCCCCCTTTTTGATGATGACAAAACAAATAGGCTATAGACAAAAATATGGGGGAGGAGAAGACTCCCCCTCAAATTATGCTATATGAAAAAAAAACACAAGAATTTAAAAAAAACACAAGAATTTATTAAAAAACATACTTTTGATGCCAATTGAAACCAAATTGAAACAATACTAATAAAACACAAAATACAAGAGTTCTCAAATTCATAAAACACAAGACTCATAACAAAAACTCATAAAACTCATAAAACCAAAACATATAAATTCATATGGAACCAAGACCAAATGAACTTATTTTTGTCCCATGTAAACTTATTCTCCCCATTTTTGTCATACATCAAAAAGGGTTATGAAAAACATGTTTAATCAATAATACAAACATTAAGTTCTCCACAAATAAATGAAAATATAGCAAAATCAAGTGGTTTAGTGAAAATATCGGCTAGTTGTAAATCCGTGGAAACATAATCAATATCTATATCTCCTTTCTCAAAATGATCTCTAAGAAAGTGATATCTAATCTCAATGTGCTTGGTCTTACTATGTTGATTTGCATTCTTAGTCATGTGTATAGTACTAGTATTATCACAAAATATTTTTACATGATCAAAATGCAAATCAAAATCAAGGAGAGTATGTTTCATCCAAAGGACTTGTGCACAACAAGCCCCTGCGGCAACATACTCCGCCTCGGCGGTTGAGAGTGCTACGGAATTTTGTTTCCTAGAGGACCATGAAACAAGACAATTACCAAGAAATTGACATGTCCCACTAGTACTCTTTCTATCTACTCTACAACCCGCAAAGTCGGCATCCGAATAACTCGTCATTGAGAAATCTCCGGTTTTCGGATACCATAGACCCATCCCAATAGTGCCCTTAATATAACGAATAATGCGTTTTACCGCAATAAGATGGGACTCTTTAGGACACGATTGAAATGTAGCACAAAGACACACACTAAACATGATATCCGGCCTACTTGCCGTTAAATATAAAAGACTTCCTATCATGCTTCTATATAATTTAATATCAACATTTTACCTTGGTCATCTTTATCAAGCTTGGTTGTAGTTGCCATGGGAGTGTTGCAAGTCTTTGAGCCTTCAAGTCCAAACTTCTTTACAAGTTCCTTTGCGTACTTGGCTTGACTTATGAACGTCCCGTTTTGCAATTGCTTGATTTGGAGTTCAAGGAAGAAATTGAGCTCACCCATTGAAGACATTTCAAACTCAAGTTGCATTACCTTTTCAAAATCCTTGCACAAAAGCTCATTAGTAGAACCAAAAATTATATCATCAACATAAATTTGCACAATTAATATATCATTATCAACATGCTTAGTGAATAGAGTGGTGTCTACTTTGCCTTTAATAAAATCATTTGAAATAAGAAAACTAGAAAGCCTTTCATACCAAGCTCTAGGAGCTTGTTTCAATCCATATAAAGCTTTATCAAGTTTAAAAACGAAATTGGGATGAACATGATCAATAAAACCGGGAGGTTGAGAAACATAAACTTCTTCATTAATAAAACCATTTAAAAATGCACTTTTCACATCCATTTGAAAAAGTTTAAAATTTTTGAAAGATGCAAAAGCTAGTGTCATCCGTATGGCTTCAAGCCGTGCTACGGGTGCAAAGGTCTCCTCAAAGTCAATTCCTTCAACTTGAGTGTAACCTTGGGCCACTAACCTAGCTTTATTTCTAATGACATTTCTGGACTCATCCATCTTGTTTTTAAAGATCCACTTAGTACCAATTATTGGTTTATCGTGGGGTTTAGGAACAAGGTGCCAAACTTGGTTGCGCTCAAATTGATTGAGTTCCTCTTGCATGGCAAGCAACCAATATGGGTCCGTCTCGGCTTCGAGAATGCCTTTGGGTTCAAAATGAGAAATGAAAGCAAAGTTACCACATAGGTCATGGAGTTTGGAGCGTGTTGTGACTCCTTTAGATGCATCACCCAAGATGAGCTCCTTAGGATGATTTGTAGCGTATCTCCAAGCTTTAGGAAGCGGTTGAGAGCTTTCTTCTTTATCCTCTTGAACATCACCAATAGATTCTTGCTTTTCTTCTTGAGCGGGTGAGTCCTTCAAGGATAGTCTCTCCATGTCTTCACCTAATGGTTCAATCTCTACAACATTCTCAACAACCACATTAGATTCTTCAAATTTAACATGCATGGATTCTTCTATGGTAAGTGTAGATCTATTGAAAACTCTATATGCTTTGCTAGTAGAAGAATATCCAACAAAGATAGCTTCATAAGCCTTAGCATCAAATTTACCCAAATTATCCTTAGTATTTAAAACAAAACACTTGCATCCAAAAACTTTGAAATATGCAATATTTGGTTTTCTAGAATGATACATTTCAAAAGAAGTTTTTGAAGAATTTTTGCATAAATAAATACGATTCGATATATAGCATGCGGTGTTTACGGCCTCGGCCCATAAATATTGAGGGAGGTCGTATTCACTTATCATTGTCCTAGCCATCTCTTGAAGTGTTCTATTTTTCCTTTCTACAACTCCATTTTGTTGTGGAGTTCTAGGACAAGACATTTCATGCTTAATTCCCTTTTCATCACAATAAGTCATGAAGAGTTGGTTTACAAACTCACCACCTCTATCACTCCTTATTTTCAAAATCGGAAAACCTTTTTCTTTTTCAACCCTTTTTCGAAAAATCTTAAATTGAGAAAAGGTTTGATCTTTGTGTTCCAAAAAGAAAACCCAAGTGAAACGGGAAAAATCATCAACCAAAACATATGCATATCTACTACCATTTAAACTCTTAGTTTTAGTAGGTCTAAAAAGATCCATATGAATTAATTCTAAAGGCCTAGTTGACATGATATCCTTAATTGGTTTGAAGGAAGACTTGGTTTGTTTCCCAAGTTGGCACGCACCACAAATGCGGTCTTCTCAAACTTCAAGCAAGGAATACCCTTCACCAATTCCTTTGAATTAATCCTAGAAAGATGTTCAAAAGAAGCATGTCATAATCTTCTATGCCAAAGCCAAGAATTTTCATCAAAAGCATTCAAGCATTTAGTAGAACACTCAATATTAAGCATGTCAATGATATAAACATTATCATCACGAAAACCGGTGAGAATACAATCATTTGTTTTAATATCAAAAATCTTGCAAGAACAATTATCAAAAACAACTTTAAGTTCACGATCACAAAATTGACTAATGCTAAGCAAATTATGTTTCAAACCTTCAACTAAAACAACATTCTCAATAATAGGAGATGCACCAATTTGAATGTTACCTATACCGATGATAGTTCCCTTGGAGTCATCCCCGAAGGTGACAGAGCCACCTTCCATGTACCTTGATAGGGTTGTAAAGTTGTTGATATCCCACGTCATGTGTCTTGAACAACCACTATCAAGGTACCACCGCTCCCTACGTCTTGGAGCCTTGGTGTGTACCTACATCAAACAATTTAGGACTTGATTTTGGTACCCACATTTTCTTGGGTCCTTGAGGGTTAGAGCCATGAACCCAAACAAGATTATTGGATCTATTTAATTGATCATAACAAAACTTAGCTAAATGTCCATTTTTACCACAATATGTGCATCTATATACTCTACCATACTTAAAAGCATAATGGGTGTGTGATTTGTGAGCATGAGCTTTGTGAGCATGAGCATGAGAAGTGTTAGGTGTAGTGTGAGCATGAGGAATCTTAGCATGTGATGTGTGCTTTTTAGAAAATTTTTCCTCAAGTTTCTTAGTGTTAAAAGCACAATCTTTCAAAACCTTCTCGAAATCAACCATTTTGGTTTTTAAAGAAGAAATTTCTTTTTCATCAACAATAGGAAATTTGGCCTTACAAGAAACCTTGTAGGCACTAAATTCATTTTGAATAGAAATGAGGTTGGAAGAAATATCATCTTTTTCTTTAGAAACCATAGCAAGTTGATTTTTAAGAAAAGCAACTTCCTTTTGTAATTTAAAGCATTCAATTTTCTTATTATCATAAGTTTCAGAAAGTTCAACAAAAGCATGTACAAGAACTTCCTTACTTAATTCATCATCTTCATCATCAAGGGGTTGAGGGGTTACCTTAGGTGTGTTTGCCATGAAACACATATTTGCTACATCCGCCTCTTCCTCGGACTCGCTTTCCGAATCCCAAGTTGCCTTATAAGCTTTCTTTTCTTCCGATTTCTTTGGCTTGAAGGAGGAGGTCATCTTCTTCTTGAACTCCGGGCAATCCGCCATGATGTGTCCGGGCTTTCGGCAATTGTAGCATATAATTTTCCTCTCCTCTTTGCCTTCAAATTTTCTCCGGAAGTTGAGCTTGTTCCTCCGGTACATCCTTTTGACATTTCGTACAAGGAGGGAGAGCTCCTCATCTTCTTCTTCATCTTCTTCATCGTCTTCAAGAGTGGATGAAGACTTGAAAGCTAAGGACTTTTTCTTTGTTGGAGCGGCCTCTTCTCTTGCTTTCTTCTCCATCTCATGGGTCTTTAGGTTCCCAATGAGACTAATGATGTCCATCTCATCTTTGTCGTTCAATTCCTTCAAGGTGGTGGCCTTTATCTCCCAAGATGAAGGAAGAGCCCGAATCACTTTGCGCACCTTTTGATCGTTGGAGATGACGTCACCTAAGGAAGAAAGACCATTGGTGATTTTAGTGAATCTAGTAATCATACAATCAATAGATTCATCATCAAGCATTTTAAATGATTCATATTGAGACCTCAAGAGATCTATCTTAGCTCTCTTGACTTGTGAAGTCCCTTCATGTGTGACCATTAAGTGTTGCCAAATCTCATAGGCGGATTGGCAATGAATTACCCGTGTAAGGTCATCCTCATTCAAGGCGGTTAAAAGGGAGTTTTGGGCCTTGGAGTTAGCCTTATATTCTCTAAAGTTGAAGTCGGTCCATGTGCTCTCATCACTATCGGGTGCTACATAGGGTTTGGTCAAGGACTTAGCCACTAAACTACCTAATGATTGCAAAAAGATAGTCATCCTAACCTTCCAAATAGGGAAGTTGAGTCCATCAAATTTAGGTGGGGATTTAATGTTATCGGCCATGTTTACTAGTGATGAATGAATGAAATGAGAAATGTTGATTAGCAAATTTTAAGGATCTCTCTATGGATGTTAAGCCAAAACCTAGAGTCCAAGCTCTGATACCAATTGAAAATCACCTAGAGGGGGGGTGAATAGGTGATGATGCTAAACAAAGAGCAATTTAAAAATTATGATGCAAATGTAATGCAACAATCTCCCAAAACAAGACTAAGAGCCGAATTCCCTATTAAGGGCTCTGAACTCCATCCTCCGGCTTCCTCGTAAAATGAGTTAGAGGTGCGCAATGCAACCTTGTTGTATGGGATAATGATTGACAATATGAATGAAAATGAATATGGCAATGACAATCTCAAGCAATAAGTAATGACAAGGAAAAGTAAACCAATCGCAAATACAAAGATATGTTATCGAGGTTCGAGCACCCAGCTCTACTCCACGCCTTCTCCAGAAGGATTCTACCTACTTCCACTATCACAAAGATCACAAATACAATGTAGTACCCAACTCCACAATCTCAAGTACAAGGAATTTCTGAGTAGTACCACAAACTCTCTCTTTCAATTGTCTCTTCCCTTACAAAGGTCCTTAGAGAACAATGAGTAGGAATGAAGCTCTTGTGTGCAAGGAGAAAAGAAAATGAAATCAGAGAGTTCTTTTCAAAACACTTCAGAAATCAAGAGAGAATTTCAGCACAAAAACCAAGAAACAAAGCTCTTTTGAATGCCTTAAACTTTTGAATTTTGTAGCAATAATTGTTGTAATGAATCTCTCCCTAAACACCCCTATTTATAGGAGAGGGCTAGGTTAAGAGATAAAAACAAACTTAAGGCTAATTAAGTAATATTAGATTTGAAATAAATCCTTAATTCAAATTTTAAACACAAAAGACAAAATAAAACAGCTCTTAAAAATCTGCCCGTTACTGTTCAAACGGTCAGATCGGTCGACCGGCCGGTCGACCGCACGTTCAAAATCATGACCATTGCAGGTCAGCGGTCGACCGCCCGGTCGACCCATTCTAACAGAGAGCAAAGTTGCTTACAGTCGGTCGACCGGTCGGTCGACCGATACAACGTGCACACAGATACGTGCACAGCCAGAGCCACGGTCGACTGGGACGGTCGACCGGCCAAACCTGTCATAGGTCCGGTCGACCGGTCGGTCGACTAGCTCAGGTCAAAAATCAGGATTTTGAAGAAAATAAAAGGGGATTTTGATTTTGACAAAAATAGTTTTGAACATAGATTTGTATAAAACACAAATATATATCTGTAGGCCAAATCTTGTAAACAAAATGTTTTTTTATAAATTATAAGAAAACATTTTGGAATAAACATGTGCGCAAAAACGTGTGTGATAGAGCTTCAAACCTATCCACTATTCTTTAACAAACTATAAAACTAAAAATACAATGATTAAATACTCTTTGAGCAATCTTCAAGTCTTTGAGCCATCCAATGCTTTGCTTGTGCGTTCTCTTCTATGATCCTTCCTTGATTGTGCAATTTGCCTTCCTTGCTATGTGAAACTTAGAAGTTCTTGCAAAAGCTAAGCCAATGGTCTCCAAACATGGTACAAAACCTGAAACTTATCTTGAACAAATTCATTAGTACCAAATAGCTCTTATTTGGTTTGTCATCATCAAAACACAAAACAAGAGAGTGTAACCTCTTGGGCCAACACATGTTATTGAGAGTTACTGGGAAATGATTGTTTGACCGTAACCACGGTACAGTCCTATTGTTCATCGTATACACGGTTACCGTTACTATTCACTGTTACTGATATTGTTTACCGTGTATACGATCACTAATTGACTGTTACTGTACTGTTATTGTTACTGTCACCGTATCGTCCTAGTACTCTGGATAATATTGTCATTGACTGGTTTAACTGAATTGAATAAATAATAATATGAATGGATAACTTACACTGGGATTGGGGAAATTGATGGAGGAGATAGCGTCTGTATTTTGGGTGGACCTAGGATACAGGCTGCGCAGCCGACTGAGGGTTCCACTGCAGGGTTCCTGGGGGATGACTGGCATCCCATCTGTATTGTTACTGTTCCACTGTTTTCACAGTGAGATTACTGTTACTGTTACTGAGTACCTAGTGGTACGGCCTGGTTCAGCGCCAGGAAACTGAGGCCGTGGTCCCGGGTATGTACGGGACCCACCTAAAGCATGGACAATGTCTCCAACCGATCAGTTTCAATAACTTAAGGGCATCGATTGGCATGTGTGGTAGGTGTAGTATGGGATGCGTCTATTATATGTGACAATTGGTGTTCGCTGAAATAATTAATAATAAACTGTTGATGCTTTGTGACTGACTGTAATCACCTGATTGTATATCACTATGTTAGACTCATGATTATAACCATGGCCAGATTATTATGACCAGGACCAGACTTATGACCAGACTTGGATGCCAACTTAGTGGCATGTGATAGATTACACGCCTTGACATTGATTGCATATTTACAGTTGTGCCAGTTATCTTTTATCTGTATTCATGTGGTTATCATATGTGGTACTGTTCAGTTATTTATCTTGTTATTTAGCCTTTTCTATTTTCTGTTGCTCTTACTACTATTTATGCACATTGCTTCTTCTGCACGAGCTGTTTCCCCTTTACACACACACTCACTATGGTCGCGTTCTGACGACCCTGGGTTTGCACGTCCAGATATTGGACGATTGTTTCTAATGTGCAGGTGTTCGATGAGACTGTTCATCTTGCGAGGAACTGGACGCTCTTTCTTCTGTTCTGGTATCTCATCTCTTTTATATTCCTGCCATTTCTTGATTCTACCTTTATCGCTTTCAGCTGCCATTTTCTTGCCATCATTTATCTGCTATCCTTGTGACTGTCATCATATGTATTATTGCAGTGATCATTTATTTTCACCGTTTAGATTTATAGCTTGTTCAGGTTACTTTAGGCTTAGCGTATATACGTGGGGTATTATCCTCGCGTATATGTGTCGCCATAACGACCCCGTATCTTTAGGATCGGGGCGTTACAGAGTGGTATCAGAGCCAGGTTCGACATAAAAGAGAACCTAGTTCCTACCTGTAACCTGAGACAGTTATGTTGACACTGCAATATACATATACTATTCACGTGATAATATTGACTCCATTTGGAAATTGATCGTCCTCCCTTTGGAATTCCGTTCTTGATTTGTTGATATTCATGATTCCAACACTTCAATTAGAGTGATTTGGATGTCCATCTTGATTTCATCCTTCCTTCCTATTCATTCCTCCTGATTCTATCTCTTGAGATTGGTTACTCCATGTTGAAGATAGTAGCAGAGATCAGAGCGCGCAGCGGAATCGTGGTGTCCCAACAAGGCGACGTGGAAGCTTGTTGTGTTCTCTCTTGATTTTTGATTCTTTTATCATTCCCTGCTTTATTTGAAATTTCGAGGACGAAATTTTTATTAAGGTGGGTAGAATGTAATAACCCCTACTTGATAATACTATATTTCCATTTTTCTAAAGTATTTGTTTTGATTTACTAATTATTTTATTAACTTAATAAAATACTTCTTCTCATGATTATTAATATATTAAATATGAAAATTATTTTAAGTCTGTATTAATATGTAGTCCCTGGTTATTATCATTGTTGGTGTATTATTATTATCATCACTATCATTATTATTGTTATTGTTATATAATTAATATTAATATGCTATTGGTGCTATTCTTTTTCCTTTTCATTTTCCCTAGCCCATTAGCCCATCCTACCAAGTCATACTTTGAATCTCTATCATTTTTATTTTTGTCTTGATCAGAATAAAGCCCATAGGAGCCCAACCCATCAAGTCATTTTCATCATTCCTTCTCATCTCTTTCTTTTGTTTGTTAAGCCCAGCAAACAGCCCAGGCCTAAACCATATACCCAATACCCTTTTTCCAATTTTGATCCCATCCATCAACCCAAACCCAATACAACTTATATAAATAATCCTATCTTCTAACCCTAACCTAAACAAATCCCTAACCTCCATCTTAATTCCTCCAATCACCAAATCAGCCGCACCCCCTCTCCATCTCCCCAGGCCGCAACCTCCTTGGCCGGACCTCCCCGCGCAGCCACCCCCTTTCATCTGTGGCACCACCACTAGGACAAGCTACCCTCTTTCACCGAGCGCCCCCTTCTCCAGGACGCCTCATCCCTCTTCCCAGCGCCGGAGCTCCTCCTCCCTGCGCGCGCTACAGCCCTGGCCGGCCCCCTTCACAGCCGCACCTTTTCCCCTCTCCCCAATTGCGGCAGCCAATAGGGAACCAGCACCACCCCTTCTTGATGGCCGCTCCTTCCCCCTGTGCACAGCCGGATCCCCCAACAACAGCTGCATGGTAACAGCAGGAAAGCAACAGCAGCCGAGTCCCCACGCCCAGGTCCAACAGCGAGCAGCAGATCCAGGCAGCGCGACAGCAGGTCACCAACAGCCCCAACAGCGACACGACATCCTCCAACGGCGAGGACAGTCCCGGATCCGTCAACATGCCCTATGTGAGTGTCTCTCTCCCTCCTTCTATTTCTCTCTCATAATTATATGCATTTGATTTAATCATGATTCTATTGTGTATATAGAATTAGTGTAGAGTTTGTGTTTATTGATGTGAGAGAGAGAGGATGCATATATGTGTTTGATAGCGTGAGAGATCAGATTTTAGTATGCCCCTGTTTTTGTTCTGGCAGAGGTCTATTAGTCGACTAATACCCTTTATTGGTCGACTAATGGCCCTATTAGTCGACTAATATATGCCACTAGTCGACTAACCACCCTTCCAGAATATGTTGAAATCTCTGTATCCTCTCTGCTGGTCGACTTGATCACTTGTATAGTCGACTAACAATAGTTATTAGTCGACTAACCCCTTGACCCAGTCGACTAATAGGTTGACCTGGAAGTGGTGTAACTTTCTGTATCTGTAGCAGTCGACTTGCCCTACTCTGTCAGTCGACTTGGCCATGGTGTAGTCGACTTGGCCCACTTGATTAGTCGACTATACTTCCCCCTAGCCGATTTGTATATAGCCTTAGTCGACTAATATGAGTCTGTCAGCTATGTATGTATAGACATCTGATGGATTGTGGACTTCACCCATGGATTATGTATTGGTTATTGATGGATGTACATGATTCCTAGAGATGGATATTGGTGGTAATGACTTGATCAAATAGAACTAAGATGCATGTATATGTTGTGATACCGAGTATTGGGATATCATGTTTGATTTTAATAGAAGTGTGAACCCTTGAGGATTTGGGAATCAGATTAAATTGTTAGAGTGAGAGAGCTGAGCTTGATTATGGATATATGTTGGAATGACAATTATTATATCAAAATCATTGATGTATATTGATAATTGATGATCATATGACTGTTAGGAATGTGAGTTGAATATGATGACTCTGGATTGATCTGGGACTTATGCTTTTTACATTGAATGATGATAAGTAATTAGACATGACCTTATTAGTTGACTATTGAGGACATATCAGATATGACTGAATTGGTTGAGTGTGACTTATACTGATCTTGAGTTAGAAGTTATCCAGAATCTATATCCCTTTTATTGGAGCCTGACTGGTATTGAGATGAGATTGATGTTGTTGACACTTGGGATCTGTTAGATGATATATGGATGATGTTGAGTGCCAAGAGTAGATAGTTTAGACCATAAGTTATTTGAGGATGATTCCCTTACCTTGATATGATTCAGTATGTATTGACTTGTTATTAATTTATTGGTGATGATTTAAGTGAGGATTCATTCTGGTATTGATGAGGACTTGTTATGATGTTAGAGACTGGGTTACTCAGTGATATGGATAGTATTATTGTGAGAGTGAATTTAGCGATGTCGGTGATTTTATATATATTCAGAGTTTGATAGCTTTTACTATTTGATCTCTGCTATTGGTGACTTAAGGATCAGTGTCTAGACTGTTACTGTTTTTATGTTCATGTTATTGAGAGTTACTGGGAAATGATTATTTGACCGTAACCACGGTACAGTCCTATTGTTCATCGTATACACGGTTACCGTTACTGTTCACTGTTACTGATATTGTTTACCGTGTATACGATCACTGATTGACTGTTACTGTACTGTTATTGTTACTGTCACCGTATCGTCCTAGTACTCTGGATAATATTGTCATTGACTGGTTTAACTGAATTGAATAAATAATAATATGAATGGACAACTTACACTGGGATTGGGGAAATTGATGGAGGAGACAGCGTCTGTATTTTGGGTGGACCTAGGATACAGGTTGCGCAGCCGACTGAGGGTTCCACTGCAGGGTTCCTGGGGGATGACTGGCATCCCATCTGTATTGTTACTGTTCCACTGTTTTCACAGTGAGATTACTGTTACTGTTACTGAGTACTTAGCGGTACGGCCTGGTTCAGCGCCAGGAAACTGAGGCCGTGGTCCCGGGTATGTACGGGACCCACCTAAAGCATGGACAATGTCTCCAACCGATCAGTTTCAATAACTTAAGGGCATCGATTGGCATGTGTGGTAGGCGTAGTATGGGATGCGTCTATTATATGTGACAATTGGTGTTCGCTGACATAATTAATAATAAACTGTTGATGCTTTGTGACTGACTGTAATCACCTGATTGTATATCACTATGTTAGACTCTTGATTATAACCATGGCCATATTATTATGACCAGGACCAGACTTATGACCAGACTTGGATGCCAACTTAGTGGCATGTGATAGATTACACGCTTTGACATTGATTGCATATTTACAGTTGTGCCAATTATCTTCTATCAGTATTCATGTGGCTATCATATGTGTTACTGTTCAGTTATTTATGTTGTTATTTAGCCTTTTCTATTTTCTGTTGCTCTTACTACTATTTATGCACATTGCTTCTTCTGCACGAGCTGTTTCCCCTTTACACACACACTCACTATGGTCGCGTTCTGACGACCCTGGGTTTGCACGTCCAGATATTGGACGATTGTTTCTAATGTACAGGTGTTCGATGAGACTGTTCGTCTTGCGAGGAACTGGACGCTCTTTCTTCTGTTCTGGTATCCTCATCTCTTTTATATTCCTGTCATTTCTTGATTCTATCTTTATCGCTTTCAGCTGCCATTTTCTTGCCATCATTTATCTGCTATCCTTGTGACTGTCATCATATGTATTATTGCAGTGATCATTTATTTTCACGTTTCAGATTTATAGCTTGTTCAGGTTACTTTAGGCTTAGCGTATATACGTGGGGTATTATCCTCGTGTATATGCGTCGCCATAACGACCCCGTATCTTTAGGATCGGGGCGTTACAGACGGCCTGTCACCGTCGGAGAAAAAGGATCTAATATCTCTTGTTCAAGAGTACAGAGATGTCTTCGCTTGGAATTACGAAGACATGTCTGGACTTGATCCTCAGGTGGCTATGCACCGCCTCAACATCAATCCGGATGTAAAGCCTGTTAAACAACAACAGCGACGGTTCCGTCCAGAAATAATGGAGGCGATTCAATCGGAGGTCAGAAAGCTCATAGATTCTGGCTTCATCAGGGAAGAGCAACATCCCGATTGGATAGCCAACATCGTCCCCGTTGCTAAGAAAAACGGAAAGACCCGGATCTGCATCGACTTCCGTGATCTAAACGAGGCTTGTCCCAAAGATGAATTCCCATTGCCAATCACAGACGTCATGATTGACAATACCTGCGGATTCGAACGAATGTCCTTCATGGACAGATTCTCAGGATACAATCAAATCAAAATATATCCTGACGACGAAAAGCACACCTCCTTCAGGACACCATTGGGGGTTTATTGCTATACCGTCATGCCCTTCGGACTGAAGAATGCGGGGGCAACCTATCAGAGGGCCATGAACGCCATTTTCCAGCAACAAATACGCAAAATGGTAGAATGTAATGTTGATGATATTGCGGTAAAAAGTCGCACTAAGGGTGATCACATAGCTGACCTGAAGGTGGTCTTCGACATCATGCGGGCTCATCGATAGAAGAAGAATCCCACCAAGTCCTTTCTGGGGGTGGCCAGTGGTAAATTCTTAGGATTCATTGTAACCTCCACCGGGATCCATTTGGACCCGGAAAAGGTTCAAGCTATCCAGGAGATGCAGCCCCCAAGAAATCTCAAGGAACTCAGGGGATTACAAGAACGATTGGCGTACATCCGCAGGTTCATCTCAAACCTCTCTGGAAGATGCCAACCCTTCGCTAAGTTAATGAAGAAGGGTGTCTCGTTCATTTGGGACGACGCTTGCCAACAAGCGTTCGAGGAAATCAAGCAATACCTCACTCGACCACCAGTCCTTGCAGCTCCGGTATCCGGAAAGCCTTTCCTGGTGTATGTCCGGGCAATGGATCATTCTTTGGGAGCTCTACTAGCTCAGCATGATGATCAAGGACGTGAGCAAGCGATCTACTATCTGAGTAGAACAATGATCAGAGCCGAACATCGGTATAACCTGATCGAGAAGGAATGTTTGGCATTAGTATTCGCCACTCAGAAAATGCGACACTATCTGGTAGGCCAAACTATAAATGTCATATCAAAAGTCAACCCCCTGAGGTTACTTATGACTAAGCCTTCATCATTGAACGGCCGGCTGGCAAAATGGGCCATATTGCTATCCCAATATGAGATGCACTTTCTACCACAAAAGGCTATTAAGGGTCAAGCGGTGGCGGATTTCCTAGCTGAGCACCCAGATCTGAGGGCAGCCAAAGTCTACGAGGATCTCTCAGATGAAGTTGTTGAAGTCTGCCTAACTCAGACATCGTTCAAAAGTCAAGTATGGCAACTTTTCTTCGACGGTGCATCGCGAACAAGCCCAAAGGGACATACAGTAGCGGGGGTAGGAGTAGTACTCGTCTCACCACAGAATTATGTGATTCCCCGAGCCATCTCGCTTACTGAATCTTGCTCCAACAATGTAGCAGAATACAACGCTCTTTTGATTGGGATGCAGTTCGCCGATGAGATTGGCGTTAAAAATCTCGAGGCATATGGCGACTCTAAACTCATCGTCAGCCAAGTTCACGGGGAGTACGAGGTCAGACATGAGGACCTAGTACCCTACTACAACGCAACTATCCGCATGGCCGAAAGGTTCACAAACTTCTACATTGACCATGTACCACGCAGGCAAAATGCGCACGCAGATGCACTCGCATCCCTCGCGGCCTCCTTAGCTCTTCCAGCTGGAGCAATGGAGAAAGTATTCGTCTACAGCCACGACCTGTATTGCCCGAGAACTGCTCTCGAAGACTATTAGGAGTCAAAGGGAGAGTGTCAAGGCAAAGAAGCGCTGGAATTGTCAACCGGGCCAGAGCTTAAAGACTGGTGATTCCCCTATATCGACTATGTCCTGTACGGCATCCTGCCTGAGGACGCCAAGGAAGTGGCTGCCATTCAAAGGAAAGCCCCTAAATTTTACTACAATGCGATTACACGAACATTGTATCGTCGATCGCATGACAGGATCTTGCTCCGGTGCCTCTCACCAAAGGAGGCTCAAGAGGTATTGAAAGAAGCCCACGACGGCATGTGTGGAGCCTACCAACCCGGCCCAAAATCGGCACATCGACTCCAAAGGTTGGGTTACTATTGGCCCAAGATGATTGCCGACGCTGTCACTTATGCTAAAAGATGTCACGCTTGCCAGGTGCATGGCGATTTCATCCATCAAGCACCAGAGTACCTCTATTCTACGACCTCTACCTGGCCATTTGAAATGTGGGGGATGGACGTAATTGGCCCTATCAGCCCACCATCATCAAAAGGGCATCGGTTCATTTTGGCAATAACTGATTACTTCTCTAAATGGGCCGAGGCCATCCCTTTGAAGGAGGTAAAATCGTCTAACGTGATCAAGTTCGTAAAGCATCACGTCATTTACCGTTTTGGTGTACCTCGGCGAATTGTCCATGACAATGGACCCCAGTTCATCAGCCAGGCTTTCCAGAGATTCTGCGCTAAGTTCAGAATCCATAGTGTATCCTCAACGGCATACTATCCTGCCGCTAATGGCCTCGCAGAAGATTTCAATAAGACCATTGGCAAGCTTCTCAAGAAATTCGTATCGAAAAGTCAATGGGACTGGGACGACAAGTTAGGTGAATGCTTATGGGCCTATCGCACAACTGTGCGAACCCCGACTAAAGCCACGCCATTTTCTTTGGTATACGGGTGTGAAGCCGTGCTTCCACTAGAAATCCAAATTCCATCTCTACGCATCGCCTTGACAGCAGAGATGACAACAGAGGAGAAGCATCGACAGCGACTCCAAGAATTGGAAGCCTTAGACGATAAGCGTCTGCAGGCCCAACAGCAAATCGAGCTCTACCAGGCTCGAATTACCAGAGCCTTCAACAAGAAAGTTAAAATGCGAACTTTCAAGAAAGGCGATCTTGTCTTAGCCGTCAGAAGACCCATGGTAATGACGCACAAGACGAAAGGAAAATTCCAACCAAATGGGAAGGGCCATTTGTAGTAGAGTCAGTCTACTCAAATGGGTCATATCGTCTCATAACTTCAAATGGCGATACACTCATGATGCCGATCAATGGCAGATTCTTGAAGAAGTACTATCCTTAATAGTACTCCTCCCCCGATCAAGTTAAAAGTACACCTCTGATCAAAACAAGAAGAGCTTCTTCAATAACATCCGACGCCTCCGACGGCTAAGGATAGAGGAAAACGTTGGCTTTTAAGCCCAACATAAATCTTTGACAACTCATCACGCTGAGGGGAATAGCATGGCTAGCCCAACTCAAACGGTAGTTGGTAAAGGCACCTCAAATCCGTTGATAGCTGAGGGTTTGCTAAAAATCCTAAGTGGACTCAACTCCACTCTCCCCTCCAAAATCCCTTACCAATTCTCATCCACAGAATGGTAGGTCTACAAAATACAGTTGTTGCCAAGTTAACACTATACCTCTAGCACTTCAAACTCCATTTGTCCATTCTCATCAATAGGATGACAGGTCCTCAAATTGCTCATATCGCAAATCAATTTTCCGTCAAGTTAATATCACACCTCTGACAAATTACTGTTAAGTTAACATTAAACTTCTAAACGGTACATCAAGTTTCTGCCAAGTTAATACCACACCTCTGACAGTCACTTTCCTCCAGACTTCCATGTCGAAGACGAAATGGATGATGCTAAGTTCAACATCATACCTCTAGCATCCAATTCATTGTTAAGTTCAACAATACACCTATGACAATGAATTTCCCTCGAACTTCCGTATCGGAGTCGAGATGACCAATGCAAGGTTCAACATTACACCTCTAGCATTACCCTTACTGTCAAGTTAAACATCACACCTATGTTAGTGACACTTCTTTTTTCCCAAATGAAACTGAAGTATTTCTGAGTCAGGTTAATATCACACCTCTGACTCACATCCTTGTCAGGTTAACATCATATTTCTGACAGGACTACATTCAACCCGTTAAGTTAATATCACACCTCTAATGGTAAAAACCTTCTTAGATTCCCCGCGGATCTAGATTCACTTGTTATTCTCTTCAACAGAATAACAAGTCTACCTAAACACATTGTTAGGTTAATACTACACCATTAACAGTGTTTTCCTTCAAATCCCCAGCTGAGCTTAATCAAGTGAATCCTAAACCTTGATAAAGTCCCATTTTCCCTGGGGGTACAAGTTTCACTTGTCATTCTCCTTTATAGATTGACAGGTCCACAAAATTATCTTATCTCTTGTCAAGTTAATATTACACCTCTGACAGCATTGGGGAGTTCCAAAAATAGGATTTCTCTCTAAAAAGTTTGAATGTTTGAAATTATCATCATAGTTTTGACAAGTCAAAGTCCTTTGCTTCTATGCGTCTGACTAAAAAAAAAAGTTCAAGACAATAGAAGGAGAAAAAGAAAAGTGTCACTTTTATTTATATCCAGGCACATGAAAGTGATACAAAAATGCTCTCTTATACAATAAGATTGAGTGTTACAGTTAAGGAGTACAAAGAAGTCTCTCTCTCTCTCAGAGGTTGCACTCGCTCCTCAGCTGCATGTTATTCCGAGTACAGGATGCTTGGAAGGGCGCCAAAGCAGGATCGGATACTGTGGCAACGATCGGGAACTGATTGCACTTCAATGCATGACGTAAACATTGAAAGAGCCCATCCTTGACTAAGAGCAATGGTGTTCTTGAGGTCTGGTGGCAGCAGAATCCTCCGATTCCACCTGACCATCCGAAGTGGCGGGTTATGATCCTTCCTGATGAACATCTCTTCCACCAGAAGCTCATCCAGTGAACATAGAGTCATCTCGATGCCACTTCTGGGGTGAGAGAGGAAGTCTTGAGACCTCACAGGGGATGCTAACCACCACTATATCCACCGCTACCCCCGCCGCCATCCTTACTCTGACCATGCCATGCCAGCAAGCATGACTGGTGCACGCATTCAAAGAGATCTTGGCGAGGCCCGTCAGGGACCATGACTTCTTCCCTTGTAGACGACGAGGACCATGACTTCTTCCCTGTAGACGAACATCGAACAAATTCGCTGGCCGATATATTCTCCCAAGGGCCCAGCGAACGTGAAAAAGGATGATCAAGCCTACCTGCAAGAAGCAAACAAGGGAATTAGACAATTCAGAGCTTAGTATACTTCGACAGAAGAAAACTAAGTCACAAACGCGGTTATTGCTGAAGACTGCAGACGCGGGAATGACCCGCACGCTGGGCCAGATTCCTGCGACAACAGAAACGGACGCGAGCAAGACTGTGATACACACAGAATTCAAACGCGACCTAATTCCACATCCGCGTCTAAGATACAAGGCGCACAGAGAATCAGACGCCAAAAATTGCCATCTCTCTGTTGGAGGAACAGGAGTTGCAAAAGTTCAGGCCTGAAACCTTCGACCCGAATTGAAGTTCTTCCAAGTCAGTAGCCTCAAGACGCGAGCTCTGTGTGCAAAGCCCGCGGCCAGGTACCAACAACTTCAACACTTGCGTTCAAAAAAGTTTAAGTCGATGGCGCAAATTCCAGAAGAGGAATGCACCAACCACGACTTCGCAAGAAAGTCCAGATGATATCTCTCTAAGAGATATACTAAAATTCAAACTTGGTTGGATCTAAAATGTCATGGTAAGTGGGCATGGCATACCCTCAGAGGCCTCTGTTAAGAGTTGAACTCTCTGCATTGAGGCGCGGACGTAAAAGGTGCTCAGGGAGATACTTCCTATCATTGAAATCACTTGATAGTGGTAATCTACTGAAGAGACCAAACAGAAGCATGGAAGCTCTGGGTCATCTTCATCCATGGAGGCAAACCCCTGATAGGGTCCTTGAAGGGAGAAGATAGAGTCTCTCAGAAAGGGAGAAGACAGAGTCTCTCAGAGCACTCGCTCTCAAAAAGAACACAGTCTAAGTATGGACTGTTAAAGGGAGAGGAGGAGCCCCTATTTATAGGCAGCCCATAATAACCGTAGTTAATGGTTCATCAATTGGAACCGTCGGCCTTAATGACCGCACGACTGTCAAAGCCCAATGGGAGGCTGACGCGTGGAGCGTCGCTTCGGGAAGCGTCGAAGACGCTGGTTTCCAATTGCCAGCACCGTATTGGCATTAAAAGGCATTAACGCCTAAGCCCAATGAAGAACTGACGCGTGGACAAACAGCTTTGGGAAACAACGAATGATGCGGGTTCCCAATCGTCAACGGAGACATGACGTTCAAAGATTTCACAAAATCTTTATGACAGGCTGTTTATAACGCCTGGGAAATCGTGCCAAAACGCAGGTGTGAGAGCTGCGTCCAAAGACCCGCGTCCCCTCTTTTCTCAAAGATCGGCGTCCTCCTTCATTCCAAGTTAGAAGATCCTTTGCATCTCTTGGATGATTCAAAGTCGATCCGTGTCTCTCAACAAAAGGGACTCATTTTTGGGGCCCCAGTGGGAAAGCACATAAAGCTGCGTCCTAAGGCTTATGACTTCAGCAGAAAAAGCCCATCACCTTTACAAGCATCTTGGAGCTGCGTCTACATCCATGATTATGGGTCTTACACTGAGGCCCAGCGCCACGTCCCTGACTACGTTAATGTTAAGGGGCGTAAGACCTCATTATCCTGAACTCTGCGTCTGGATAGAGTTAAGGATTGCGGCCAATGAACCACACTCAAAACTGCGTCCTCCGCGTCTGCTTGAACCGCGTCTTCACTGGCAAGTCAGAATCGCGTGCCTCAGAGCCGCGTCTCTTTCGACGCTGCGTTTCGTCAAAAGAACTTAGTTTTCCTAAGTTCAGTATTCACAATCAGCCGGAGAGCACAATTAAAGACTGTGATTAAAGGATTGAATCCATCCGCAGCGAGGCAATGAAAGTGGAGACTTTTATTATTCAAAAAATGATAAAAGTAAATACAAACACTCTTGGTAAATGGAGTGTCCTTTTTTTTTTACAAAAAAAAAAAGAAAAGAAGAGAAGGCTAAAGGTCCTGGTTCGCCAAGGAACGGATTTGCTCTCTAAGGCGATGTATCTCATGTTGACGCGCCTTCTCAGCCTTCATGAGAGCTTGGGCCCACAGATCCGCCTCAGGTAAAAATCCCTACGCTTGTACTCGGAGGGATTCCAGCTTGGACGAACGAACAGAGAGGTTTGCTTCAATTTGCGCCTTGGCAGCCTCTAACTCCGCTAGCCTCTTTTCAGAGGTAGCAAGCTTCTGTTCGTTAATAGTAATCACTGCCTCAGCTCTGGCTATGGCGGCCCGAGAATCAAGGATAGCCTGCTTTGCACCCTGTATGATCATCTCAGATTCCTTGGACTCGATCGCTAGCCTTTGATGATCAGCTTGGAAACCTTCGAGAAGACGGGTGTTATCGGTTATCTGCTCCTCCACCTCTCTTCGCTCTTGCTCTTGAGCAGCAAGGAGCCTATTCAGAGTTTCCTGGGCCTTGTGGAATGAGCCGGCATTCTCCAGGGATCGAAGCTCTCTCAGGTTTTGTCCCAGCTGCTCCACCAGCAGCAGACACGCCTGGGCTAGTGAAGGGCCTCTGGCCAACTTGATGTTTTCGACCAGGTTTCCGAGATACGTCTGGGCGAATTCAAAAGAGCTACCCCCAGACAGGATGAAATCGATGCATGATCGCATTGAGTCAAAGAACTGCTGCACCGTCTGGCGTGTCAGGAACTCCATGGTATCATCACTCGAGGTGTTCCCCGATCCCCTTTCTATCACGGTATGGGGGATGTAGGTCGGCTCTTCTGGTGCAAGAGTCGGGCTGACCACGGGCACGGCAGGAGCAAGAGTAGCCACTAGCGCTTCTGGGGGTGCTACCTCCGTAGAAACCTCCACAACCGATGATAGGGTAGTGAGCTCGACCTCCTCATAATCCTCGGCCGAGGCTTGAGCTGTGTGGTCTCCCGGGCAGGCACTGACTGCCAAATCTCCTCCTACCCGAGCTTCCTCAATGCTCTCTGCACTTGCCTGAACTTCCTCAATGCCCTCTGCAAATTACGAGAATATTAGCCATGACAGCAAAAGGAAAACATTTATACCAACATTTCCTTACTTGGCTGGGGGTCCAAAGGTAGCGAGTCCTTGGGTGAATCCTGTAGGGTGGAGGTCTCCCCGACTTCGACGATTGCCCTCTCTTGAGGCACCCCAGTACGAGGAGACTCAGCTCTCTCCTGCTGAGCCAGTTCTTGTATCATCTCCTCGATCTGGGAGGAAGCAACGACCTCGCTAACCATGACTAGCCCTGCAACACGAGGCCAAATAAAAAAGAAAACGTCAAAAATCCTTCTCCTAGTTAGAAGGATGAGTTTGGCGAGTAGTGTACCTTCAGCAGCTTTAGCAGGAATAACTGCCGCTAGTGGTGATGTCATCAACGGCTCACACCCATATATTTCCTCCTCCGAGATGTGTGAGAATTTACTCGGATCAGGAGGAGCGGGTTCATCGCCAAAGTCAACCTCATCCTCAAAATCGATTTCCTCTTCGGATGATGAAGACGACAGTTCAACGTGAGGGACCTCGGCAACCGGAGCCTTGCCTCCAAACACCCCAGTGGTAGGGCTGGGGTCAACTGTCCGAGCACTGGAGATGAATACACTGGGAGACCCAGGCTGCTGTGCCTCATCCCTCATCTCGTGAGCTGAGGAAGCCCCGGGCTGAGCTGAGACCCCTGGCCTCTCAACATCGCCTCCGCTCATTATGTCGACTTCGAACTGCTCGGCCTCGTCAGCGGCGGTGGGTTTGTCAGCAGGCTCCGCTTCCTCCACAATCCTGGGGCCCCTGCTGCCCAACCTGCAGGCATGGACTAAGGGGGCATCATCCTCATCCGCCTCTTCTTCCCTCGGTTCCTCAACACCAGAAGGGATGTCCTCGGATGGTGAAACTGTAGCCGTCAAGTCTCTCCGGACCTTCTTTGGGGCAGGCTCAGCAGTGGAGGTAGAGCCTCAAGGACGCTTACCCACCGCCTGTCGAGCCTTTGCTGCTCGCGGCTCCTCCCTCGACCCCCTTCTGACCTCCTTCATGTTGGCCCAAAGGCCTTCCACTCTAGTTTTGATGATGATTAACTCATGTAGTTATGTGTACTAATTATCTTGTGATTTTAGTTTCAGTTTATTAATCAAGATATTAGTTGGTGTTTAGCTTCAACAAGATGATTTGGAAGCTTGCACATGTTGATTCAAGAGCCCGCGCATCAAAGATATATATAGCACTTGCCCGGTGAATCAAGAGTTTTTGGATCGAGCCGACTTGGAGATTGCGCTCTAGCTTGGAGTTTGCGCTCTACAAGAAGACTTAGGTATCCATAGTTTTAGTTTGGGTTTAGATCCTAATTGTAAAGATTAGAATAGTATGATAAGCTCAAGTTCACAACACACACACCTTTCATGTTTTAATTTCGGTTTTAGGTTTAACCGATCTTGGTTTTCATGAATAGATTTTTTATCAAAACAAGTTTACATGGTTTATGTATATTAGATTTGTTCTATATACATGCATGCTTCAATTGTTTAGACAAACTTTGTTTGATAATCTATTCCATGTGTTTTATGTTTTGGTATTTACAACAAAACATATTTTTGGACTTAATGACAAAAATCATGATATATATATGTTTCTTGTATATTGAATTTCTATTCATATACAATATGCTTCAAAGTGTTTAAATATCATATTTTTGTATCATGGATGAGTTTTAGACAATGTGTATTTTCTATTCAAAATACAAGGTTTTAGAAAATACGGTTTTTGGTTTTTGGCAAAATTTCTATGACACAAAAATAGTCAAATATGTTTGAAATTTGTGTTAGGATTTTTAACACAAGTTTGTATTTCAATATAAAATGATAAAACTATTTTTGTGGAATTTTAGAGATTTTGTGGGATTTATTATAATATTTTTCCCCAGATTTCAGACCTGATTTTTGTCTGCCAGGCTTGGCCGGTCGACTGGTACGGTCGACCGCACCAAAGAAGCCAGTCGACCGTTCCGATCGACCGACGTGCACGGATACGTACACGCTGGCTGACTCTGTATCCGGTCGACCGAAGCGGTCGACCGACGGAGAGCTGTTGGCTCTCAGGAATTCTCGGTCGACCGAGGCGGTCGACCGGTAGCCACAACGGTTCAGAATTTGATCGTTGGGCGGTCGACCGGGCCGGTCGACCGGCAGGATAAATCTGGCAAATATTCTGTAAACGGCTAGTTTTCTAAATTGCCTATAAATACCCCATTTGAGAGAGTTTTTCTCTAAGAATTTTTGGCTAAAATTTTCTATCTCTCTGGTGTTTTTGCTGCAAGAAAAAAATAGGTTTTTGGATTCAAAGTGAACAATCTTTTGTGTTTTTGATTAGGATTTGAAAAACCAAAGAAAAGGGATTTTGGGAAAAGCTTTTGTTTGAACTTCTATATCTTGATTTCATTTGTTTCCCAAAGGTTTTTCTTTGAGTTGCTGGTTTCATATCCCTTGGTTTTCTCCACACTTGAGCTAAAAATCTACTATCTATATCTATAGGTTATTTGTGTGGAAGAAGAAGTTGTTTGTGGTTGTTGTTGTGACCACCAAGTTGTAACCCAATCTTTTCTTAGCTTTGTGCTTTGGGTTGTATCCCTCTAGTTGAGAGGTGATCCTTGTATTGGTTGGTGATTGGGAGTTTGTTGTATTGGTTTGGAATTTGCCTCAAGGAGGAGGTTGTGATTGTTGGAGTTTGCCTCAAGGAGGAGGTTGTGTTGGTTGGCTTGGATTTGTGCCTCAGGGAGGAGGTTGTAAAGAGAGGAGTTGGGTACTCCTTGTAAAGGGTCCTAAGTGGACGAGCTAGTGGAAATCCTTCGTGTGTCGAAGGCGGGGATGTAGAGCTGGGTGCTCGAACCTCGATAACATATCTTGTTGTTTGCGCTTGATCCATTGGCTCTCTCTATCTCTCTCTTTACTTTGTGCCTTGCCTTATTTATATTGTGCATTCATATTTGCTTGGCTTGATTGTGTGTGAATCATTTGTTGATCACACTTGAGTGTAATTTGCATTAAGTTATTAAATTCCGCATTTAGTTCATAGATTAGCATTGTCACCTATTCACCCCCCCTCTAGGTGACTTTTCACTTCAGAGCCTTCAGATACTACTCGACGCCTCGCGAGCGTTTAGTGGACCCCGACCTTACTTCGTAACCTGCATTGATACTCTCAATGCATGAATACTCCGGAGTGAAATCTGGTGTTTGGTTGGCCTGGAAGTACCAAGTACAGAGCTGAAGCTGGTACGGCCCTTCGGCCCTTTGATATGCAGCCGAAAAGTTGCTTCCGTCCCTCCGGCCACGCTATAATACCAAGCCCGAGCACCTTCGAACAAATTCCCACTGGAGGCGAGTCGAGCATTGGGGTTGCCGACATATAGTTGATCATAGCCGAACTGTCGGGCGGAGCGATTCGGCATATACGGCTCGATTGTGCATGAATTCCTTTGCCGGAAAAGCACATACCCGGGCCGAATGTTGACCAACCACCAGAAAACCCCCGTTGACAGCCTCGTGAGTCATCTTGGCCTGCGGAGTCAGTAAATTGTTCCCCGAAAGATGCACCAGGAATCGCGGGGAAGCAGCGATTAAGCTGGTAGTTCGAAGCCGACATGACGCACTTTCGAACGTAATACACGTAAGTATTACACCAGTTTGAACCCTCCAACCGCTGCACGAAAGGAATAAACCCCTCACACCAAGACACCGGCGTCATCAAAGAGGGACAGTGCATAACGTACCAAGCCATTAGGTACGTGTAGGGAAGCTCAACCCGAGGGTTGGGGCGCTTTATCGTCGACCTCCCCTCCGAGTCAGCAATCACCTTGCCATGGGAGTCGACGGCCATCCCTGCCTCGCACAGATTTTGGGTTAACGTCCGCAACCCGCTTTGAATACTCGCCGCCATGGCCATGAGAAGGGCTATGGGCCTACCATAAGCCAGGAGCACCGCCGGGTACACTACGTCGGCAACAATGACTTCATGTGGCAGCGTTGGCACCACACAGCGCTTCAACCACAGCATTAAGAAGCCCGCCAACAGTGCGTGGTCGGAGATAGGGATCCGGGCTTGATGATGGAAGCTTTCGAAAACCGTGTCAGGTTCGAAAACATCCTCGTTCGACTCCGTGGTGTAGGAGTCTACAGAAGCCTTGATCCTGTCGGCAATCTCCTCATCGGAGCTGGGAGCCAGTCGGGTCACCGGACGGTCTTTCTGGTTGACGCCATTGAACAAGTAGCTTGCCCAAGACAGCTGCTTGACTCCCCCCGCCCTCCAAGAGGTTATCTGGCCGCAGACGTGGAAGTGACATAACACCTCGCAGTAAGTCTTGTACACTCGAGGAGACCCTTTCTTCATAAGGTGAAGCTCCTCAGTGGTTGGGACGTATTCTTCATAGGGAGAATCCCCCATTACCAGCCCCGAGACCTCGTACAACTCGTGCAGGGCGAGACCCATCTCCCCGACCGGAGTGAAGAATGTCCCTGTCAGAGGATTGTAACGCTCCAAGATCCCAAAGAAGTTTTGAGAGCTCGGTGGGATACCATACTGTACGGCCCTGACTGCTTGGTACAATTCCGCTTGCTCCAACAAGCCTCTAAGGTCGGCAAGGACGAAGCTCACCATCCTGCCCCACCAATACCTCTCAGTAGAGTGGATCCACCCGGGCGAACGGAACTCGACCGGAAAATCACCCCCCACTTTCATGAACGCGTTGAGGAAAGTGGTGCCAAGTTTTGGTGTCTCTCCAACTGGGTGATCAGTCCTGAGCAGCCCTGGAAGCAGGCCGAGAACCTCCCTATCATGACTATCATGGCGATATAACTTTTTGGAGCCTAGGTCGCCAAGAGTAACCTCAGGGACATATCGGGAGAGTTCCCATTTCATTTTCCGAGGGACGGACATGTGCTAGAGATAAGACAGTGGGTACATCCTCTCCATGTTTGGGAGAAAGAATCTTCTATCCCCTATCTGACGGAGCCATTTATAATCTCCGTCATACAAGGAATAGCCACCCTCACTAATACGGTCTCCAAAGAAGAAGGCAGGCTTCTCTAGCGGAACGCGAGCATCTGTTGTGAATGCTGCGTCAGTCATAAGCTCCCGAAAGGTTGCCATGTCAACATTGGAGAGCCTCCTCCTGCGCTCCTGCGACCCATCAGCAGTCACAGGTACAGTCCTTTACAGCACAAAGGTCAAATCACGGTCAGCACCACCTACGTGCCCGAAGTTGCGCCTCTTGGAGAGTGGGGCAGAAGAATGTTGCACTGCAGAAGAAGATGACACTTAATCAGAATCTGATCATTAAAAAAAAAAAAAGTTAAGTGTCTATAGTCCAGACGCAGAAAAGATACTGGACGCAGAAATTGTCAAAATCCGCGTCCAGGACTGAAAATCCGCGTTCAGACGCAGAAGAGATACTGGACGCAGAAATTGTCAAAATCCGCGTCCAGACCTGAAAATCCGCGACCGTGAGGCCAACAGGGAGCCTGCGTTTTGAAATCCAAGACTTATGAGAAATTTTTAAGTACTTGGACTCAGGTGCGAGATTCGTAAAAGACCAGCACCTGATGTCACAGAACGCAAGGATCAAGTCCGCGTCCGAACCCTTCACAATTAGAAATATTCTAAGTGAAGAATCCGAAGTGCAGGGCTTACTGGCGCTCTATATCCAATAAACAAGCGCGTCCCCAAGTGGATAAAAGCGGTGGGGTCATCAAACCCGCGCCTTGTTTATCAACTCAAAGACCACGTCTGAGAATCAAACGTGGTTTCTATTCTGTGTTGACGGTTCTCCTTTAAAAGAGGGATTTTTAGGAGTCCATGAACTTTCATTAATGGCGAAGTTTAAGCCTAATGGCATTATACCTGAGATTTGGGCTTCCTGCGCGAAGGAACCGCCCCTCTGGGCCTCGACGACGGCCGCTTTTGAAGATGATGCGGTCGGCTTGGCCTTGGGTGCCATCGTTAATCAAGAATCCGATGATGGACGATGAAGAAATGAAAAGAGACAGAGAAGACTCCTTTTTCAAAAAAACCCTAACAGATGCGCTCGAGACGAAAGAGATATCTCTCTGACTGTTGCCATTTTTAGGCACGAAGATTCGCAAAGATACGCGGCGCGTGGCTCGATTGGTTCGGCATCGAGTCATCGCTTGACGCGTGGACAACTCATTTAATATACCGGAAAGTCCGCGCGCCAAAAAGAGATGTCCCGTCGGTTCCCCAGAACAAGTGGCGGTGCACTCATGACATGGCACGGATTTGCACCCAACAGACGCGCCTCTTCGATGGACGTGCCCCGTCAGCACAGCCATAGTCGCGTCCAGAAAGTCGCGTCCTTCCAATCCATCCTAGCATCGCGTCTGCCCAATGGAATATCAATCGCGTTTTCATTTCCAAAAGACGCACCCCATGAAAGTCGCGTCTTTAAAGCTGTACTATTTCTGCTCTTCAAAAAAAACTGGCGTTCAGTCCTTGCTTCTGCAAATCAGTTCAACAGTACACTGGTACAAGCAGACGACTGTCCACTCCTAGCCTAAAGTGTACCCACGACAGACTTAAAGCAATCGGGGAGGTTTAGACTGTGTATCTAAACACTCAACTCGATCAACTCTGATGGCTTCAAAGAGTTCTACAGTACACTCACGAAGACCATACTCCAGATAAAATCAAACCCAGAGCATTAGCAGTCCAGTCATAAGGGTAAGCTCAGCTAGAGTCCAAAGTATTTCAAAATCCGTCCCAGTTAACCGCAGAATATCGAAAACCTTGGAGGGGGTTCTGTAGGCTGTCTAAAAATCATTAAAAGACAAGCCATTAAAAAAGGCAGAGTTTCAGGTTCTAGACGCAGGACTAATGATGGCCATCCGCGTCTCAGCATCAAGGCGTGAGGGTCCAAACCCGCGTCTCAGCATCAAGGTGCGTGGGCTCGACACCCGCGTCTCAACCTCAAGGCGCATGGGCTCAATACCCGCGTCTCAACATCAAGGCGCGAGGGCTCGACACCCGCATCTCAACCTCAAGGCGCGTGGGCTCAACACCCGCGTCTCAACATCAAGGCGCGAGGGCTCAACACCCGCGTCTCAACATCAAGGCGCGAGGGCTCGACACCCGCGTCTCAACCTCAAGGCGCGTTGGCTCAACACCTGCGTCTCAACATCAAGGCGCGTGGGCTCAACACCCGCGTCTCGATATCAAGGCGCGTGGGCTCGACACCCGCGTCTTAACCTCAAGGCGCGAGGGCTCGACACCCGCGTCTCAACCTCAGGACGTGATGGTCCAAGGCCCACGTCTCGGATATAACCGCCCTGATTATGGGGCCAGTCACCGCCCACATAGCGGGGAAGTTAGCCCCTCATTGTGGAGCATTTTTAGGGGGCACGTTCACCCCTGAAACCTCTATAAATAGCCCCGTCGCTATGAGGATGGGGGGAGACGACACAAGAAACAAGAGATAGACAACAGACTACACACAGGCAGACAGAGAGAGAAGCAAGAGAGAGCTCAACTCTTCAGCAAGCTTGCTGCGTACAAGTTGTTCTTTGCCTACCTTCTCTTTGAGAGTTTTGGTAGACAGAGCTGTGCTACTCCTTCTACCAGCCGAAGAGAAGATCCCCGAAAGTCTAGACGGTCACCCAGTTAACGGAGAACAAGATTCACTCTCCATCGCCACTTGAAGAACCCAGCCTTAAACAAAGGGAGGATTCAAGACTCAACATCCTCGCTCCCTTGTAACCGGATTACTAGTCCGTTGTAATTTTTCAATTTGATTCAAGAAAATCTTACTTCGAGCTCGTACCTTCTCCGTGTGCGTACACTTGCATCATACATACATACTTGTTTAAAAAGATCATTAGATTAGCATTAACACCATTCACCCCCCCTCTAGGTGTTTTTCATAATTAAGTTAAATCATTGACTAAACTATTGAGAACAGAAGAGAAATATATTTGGATATGAGATTGTATTACAACATTTAAAACTCTAATGAACAAACGTATATTTTAAAAAAAAAAGTTGATTATAGTTCAAATTTTGATATCAGCTGATATATTGGAAATAATGATATCTAATATATTGGAGATCGTGATATATTTAAAAAAAAACAGATTTAGATGTGTATTAAGGTAACATAGATATCTTAAAGTATATATAACTAAAGCCTCCTAAATAGAATTATTCAACACGTGATGAAGATAACAGGTGTGATATTTGCTTTCAAGCGTTGGAAATATTGTTCTTCGGCATATCATTAATATATATATATATATATATATATATATATATATATATATATATACAGATCAATCAAATCTTATGTATTTTAATTACTATGAGGAAATGAAATATGAGGCAGAGGTATTGATTTAAATCGTGAACGGACTATGATAAGTTTCTCCAAAAACAAAATATTGTAACAAATGATTTGAGTAAAATGCACAGAGAAAACCTGAAACTGATTCCACTTACCTAGTAAGTAAAGAGTTACAAGAAAAGGATGATATAGGATGGAGGACTAATGTGACAGACTTGTATGTTTGTTCACATAATGATATGGTAGAGCCAACCAATAGAGATAAAAGCAAGTAAGGAAACTCAGAAGAGAGATTTGAGATTTTCAGAAGTTAGAAGACAAGTTGAATCTAGATTTAGATAAAAAATAATAATAACTAGATATTTAGATGATACATTGTACTTTGGGAATAGAAACATGAGAAGAGGGTTTTAATTTAACTTGTTTTATATATACAGAAAGATCAAAGATATTGTGACTAAAGAGACATAGTTGGAAGAATGCAGTGACAAAGGAAAAGAATACCATATGCGGCTTTGAATTTAGTATGTTAAAATGTTTAAAAGCAACAAAGTAATTAAGCCTTTGCAACCATTACCAAGACCAAAATAAGGATGGGAACCTGAGATTATAAATTGTATTACATCATTGGCCCATAATACACAGAGGAAATAAGATAGTTTAGATGATTTGTGATCTATGGCTTACTAAGTCAGCCCACACCATTTTACAGGAGGTTTAGTAGAAAACTATATGAAGATAACCCAATTGCATAGATTACCTAGAACTATTAGACAGAGAAAGAAATCAGGTCATTATCACACTCTTGAAGAAAGACTGCAAGAGGATGTAGGAATTGTCTAAAGTTTAGTACAACAAGGTACCCTTAGCAAGATGGCCAATTAGGAAGAACAATACAAATGGATATGTAAGAGCTCGAAGACTTGATTGGAAAAGATTATGAAAGGATTATTTACTAATAGTAAGATTTTTTTCCCTGAGCAGTGATCAAGTATAAAAATAACCTAATGAAGACTTTATAAGAAAGGAAGGTAGATCACCATGATATTGGCCGAAGTTAAAAAAAGAGACATTGAGGATCTGATACAAATCTTCAAATAATGGATACCAATAAACAGATCAGAGAACATCTTAAGATAGTACAGATTGGACAGAAGGGATAAACGGATTTAAGAAGGAGACCCTGTGAATTAATAAAGGTTATTATGTATTCTTATAAATACTCTTAATGAAAAGAAGTTACCCGGGAGCAAGATGATATCCATCCTTTGACGATCTGTATCCATCTCTTGCCTCTTTCTTCCATCCAGTCATTTCTGGATTATCTGTATACATGTTCCCCACTTCTTTCCATTTATCTTAGACTTTCTGTATGCATCTCCTCCCTATCAAAATTTCAAGTACAAATTTTTTCTAAGGAGTTAGAATGTAATACCCCATTCACGGAATACATACTCGACGCATATCCTGATTTCTTGATTGTATTTTTTCTATTTTCTCCATATTTATTTTTTTTAAATATCATTTTTTCTAGTATTTTTGTATCAAATCTGAATTTTGTGAATTTAGAGTCAGTCCAGGTTGGACCTAATTTCAGTAAAATGACTTATTTGATCATTCTGAGGGTCGAATTTGACCTATTTTCTTTGATTTTCTCCATATTTTCATAACTATAATCATTATACTTGATTCGTTTTATGTTCATCTCCCCTTAACGAAATTGCGAGCATGCAATTTTTGCGAGATGAGAAGAATGCAATGCCCTGATTTCAAAACACGTATCCTTCTACGATTTTGATGTTTTGAACTTGAACGTATTATTTTACGCATGTATTCTCTACTGTTTGAACTAAATGTTTTTATTTTAAACTTGAACTTTCAAAGTACAAAACTTTTTAAACTATTTTTATTCCATACTTTCTTCTTTGCACTTGATAGTTTAACATTCTCTTTTTAATGATGTGTTAAGAAAGGCTTTAAGATTTAAACCAAAATCATCTTATTTGTTTTACTTGAACATAAAAGAACTAAAGGATTTTTACTATGAAAAAAGTGATGCATCAAAATGTTCTTGAGATAATTAAGTAGGTGAGTAGAAGACTAGTGAGCTCGAATCATTTTCATAATTTAAATTGCAGCCAAATCACTCTAAAATTATTTTCTAAAAGATCATCTTCTCTAAAGCCTTTTTCAAGTTTTAAATTTTTCTTTAAATCACTTTCCTTCTCTCCATTCTCTTTTTCAATATATATAAAAAAAAAAAGAAAAACACCAACACCATTCTTTGTTATTTAACAATTAATCGAAAAGATTCTATCGCATTCCTCCTCGTGGACACAACCCATTAGCCCAAAGCTAAACGGTAATTTTCATTGCTCTTCTATTTTTCAATCAAATTTTGGTGGCGACTCCGCTAGGGAGGGAATGGTGTAATTATTTTCTAACAAGTTTGGTGTCTTGCTTTTGGGACATTAAGGAATCAGATTTAGCACCCAAGCTTTGCAGGAAAAGACTTGCTATTCTGTACCCCTACTCTTGAAAGTAGGAAACCGAATTTCAAGAAATTGCAGCGCAAAAGTTTGAATTTTTTTTTGGACTACTAAAAAATCTTTTTTACAGGACATCTTGCTTTACAAAAATAAAGTTTTATGTATTATTTTTACTATATCTGATATTCATGCTCTCTATTTTTAATCTAATTGTAATCTGATTGATTGCTAATTGCTTAAAAGACGTTTAGACTTGCATTCTAGGCATTAGTCTAATTACGTTTCTTTTACAATTAATGTTGAAGATAGTTGGAGACAAGGTACGTATCAATAGCATATACTTTAGGAAACATTTTGGGTGATATTTTCTTGTGAATGTTACTTTTCTATATCTTGCACACTCTACACAATCAATTTTAAGGGCAAAACCCAAATCAAGATAAGGTGGGAAAGTCATTACCCTTCCTTAGGCAACAAACCATCTCCAAGCACGCACAACCTAATCCTAATCTAAAATCTGATAGACATTGGCCTTAGGGACATCTCAAACTCATCAGGAGATTATCCTAAGGGGGAAGGTGTTAAAATTTGACTCCGGCCAAATCAGTGTCTAGGAAAGGGATTCAGGGGCGAAAATCGAAGGCTGGTGGTTTGGCTTAATTAGGCCCGTCGCTTTTGCACGGATACCTTCTACCAATCTTTCCCTGACCTAGCTGATTAGCTTGTGGTTAAAATCTGCATTATACCTCCTATGGATAATCAACCAGTTAGGGGTTGTCTAGGTCAAGGTTACCTTAGACTAGGCTTGGTTGTATCCTCTTGTTGACTATTGGTGAACTTGTTAGTGATTGTGTTTGTGGATGCAAGTGTGATCAAGAAACCCTAATTCATCTAGGATGAATAGAAACACATCACCACGTAAGTTTGAACCAAGACCAGATCTGGTTATGACTCAACCGACATCTTTGCAGGATAGGTTCTATCCTATTAGAACCTCACTTCCATCTTGCATCCAACTTTCATCGATTGGTGAAAATAATTTTGAGCTCAAACCTCAGTTCATCAGTACACTCCCCAATTTTTATGGCTTAGAGTCCAAAGATGCTTATTTCTTCATAAGAGAATTTGAGGAAGTATGCTTAATGATGAAAATCCCATACCAGGTAGATAATGCTATTAGGTTGAGATTTGTCCCATTCGCTCTTAAGGACTTAGCCAAGAAATAGCTTTATAGCTTAGCGGCCGGCTTTATCACATCCTGAAATGATTTCATCAAGGTCTTCTTGAAGAAATTATATCCAATTCATATGACCACTCTCATTAGGAAGAACATCATGCAGTTCAAGTAAGAACCTAGTGAACTGTTTTGAAGGTACTTTGAACGCTTTAAAGACCTCATTGTCCAATGTTCTCATCATGGAATAGAGAAATGACGACAATGCAAAATCTTTATGACGGTTTAGATTGTTCAACCAAGACCCTCTTAGAAACCATGTGCCAAGGGGATCTTGTAGAAGGATGAGAATGAAGGATGGGACTTATATGAGAATCTAGCTGAAAAGACCATCCAATGGGAACCAACTAGTGAAAACTCGAGGAATTCAAACTCCATCTCTTCAAAAGGAGGTCTATATTCAATTGAATTATACATAGCTAACGAGGCTAAGTTAGCTAACCTAGCGAGAAGACTAAAAGTTTTAGAAACTAAGGAACTAAGTCCAGTTAATCAAGTCAGCCCAAACTAATTTCCAACTCCGAGCTATACTTACTATCAAGCCACGAATCATGTGTTGAGGAGTGTTCTGTGTTTCAAGCTCAACAACATTTTCCAGAGCCAATGAATACGGCCTTTCAAGGCCGAACAATAATCCTTGTGCACCAACATACAATCCTGGCTGGAGAAATCACCCGAATTTCTCATGAAGCTAAAGTAACAATAACCACTCACGGTCAAATCATGCAAGCCACTTCCATTATTTCAATAATTCTTCCAATTATCAACCCAACTTTTCTAATTACCATCATAATTCTCCCAATCACCCGCCCAATTTTTCAAAATATCAACAAAACTTTCCCAACCAGGCTCCACAATCTTCCTTCCAGAATCCTGAACTAGAAAGGAGAATGACTGATTTTCAGAGAAACATGAAAAGGTACATGAAGAACCAAGATTCTCTCATGCAAACTATACAGAGGTTAGAGGTTCAAATGAGCCAATTAGTCAATCCACAGAATGAGAGGCAAAAAGATACCTTGCCCAGTAGCCAATAACGAATCTTAAGAATTTTCAACAAGCTCATTTGGCTGAGGATCAATCACTGAATTAATGTAATGTAGTTCATACATTGAGGTCGGGAAAGAGAGTTGATAATCAAGTGTCAACACCATCAACACCATCCAAACCCATTTAGCACAACCACACTCTAGCATCCACCTCATCTAGTCCAGATTCGTCAACCAGTCAGGTGCACCAGCTTATAGTACCATTTCCTAATAGGCTGAAAAACAACTAGCAAAATCCACACATGGATAAGATAATTGAGATCTTCAATCAAGTGCAGACAAATATGCCACTTCTTGATGCCATCCAACAAGTCTCATACTTGCAAAATTTCTAAGGACATGTGCATCAAGAAGAGAAAGGCAAATGTAACCAAGAAAGTCTTCTTAGCCACTAACATTAGTGAGCTACTGTCGGGTCCGATCACTATCAAGTACAATGATCTAGGTAATTTTTGATAGCTATAAGGATTAAGGAAACCCAAGTTAGGAATTCTTTACTGTAGCCTAAATAAAAGAATATTGGTTGATTGATAGTTTAGGAGAAATTAGAAAAATAACTCATCTCTTTACTTTTGCATTAGTAAATATGTATTGGCTATACACGCACTCTTAGAATTTATAGACAAAGACTCTAAGTGTCAGACCAAAAAAAGTATTTATATAGTTACCCAATTAAGCTGGACTTTTATGCCTCAAGAATCATGATTATTCATGCCTAAAGGAAATAAAACTTAGTTTGTGACCTAGTTTACTTGAGTATTTAACCTGAGGGGTATTTTCTCACCTAGTGCCCTAAGACCAACTGGTTAGGGAGTCATCGGTTAAAACTCGTTACACAAGTAAATTAGAAAGCCTAAAAAATTAAGGGCAAAAATGGTACATAAATAAATACCAATAAATTTTGTGACATTAGAGTTTGAGCTGGAAATTTTCAAGTAAACCATTACTTCACACAATGCTTATTACTTAAGGCAAAATAAAGGAATGAGTTTGAAGTACAAAATTCCTCTGAAACTTAAATAAAAATCATATTCATGCATGAAGACCAAAGTATAGAAAAGGACTAATAAGGATTAGACCTAATGCTTATAATTATATAGCTATTTTACTAAAAAATTTAAAAGCCTTTTTCTACTTTAAGAAGAATTTTTCAAAAACAATTAACATTTTCATTCTTATCTTGGATTTTGTGGATGGAATCTGTTGAAAACCTCAGAAGATAAAACTCCTCCTATAGGGAAAACCTAGAGGTTTAAAGGCTTGTTGCACAAGCTCAGTACAATCGTATCACTTATAAAAGTAGTGTAATAAACTTTCTCAGTTTAGCTTTCTAGTATCTTTTGTTTTGCTCAGGGACGAGCTAAAGATAAGTGTGGGGGGTATGATTAGTGTTTATCTTTGCATATTTTTCATCACATTTTCACATTTATCTTAATAAAAATCTGTTTATTAATGGGTTCTTCTCTTTGTTTCTATGTACATGGCTTGAAGTGAAGAAGAGGCCCAAAACTCTAATATATTTGAAGATTTTTAGAACCAAGAAGAATCCCAAAACGTGAAACCCAGATCTGCTACTGCTGGGAGGAGTCAGAACATTAAATGCACCTACATACCTAACATGGTGTAACCAATCTGCACACTTCAGCATTGGCAGACTGGCGCCAGAATGGTCGCAGAAACGCATCCATCCTGGCACCGCTCTGCCAGCGCTAGAGGCCATACCCCCTCTCCTTCCCCCATACTGTGGTGGCTATAAATACCTCCCTTGATCACCAGAGAGGGAGATAACCAGTGTTAGAGAGTTGTTGTTAGTTTGTTTTAAGATTCTCTTTAGTTTTCTTGTATTCTCTTCTTGTTCTTAGCTTTAGACCAAAAATTGGAGAGAGGTTGAGAGTTGTATCTTGAAGCTGGCAATCAGATACAAGTATACTTCTTCTTCTTATTCTTATTCCTTATCTTTACTTGCTTTATTTTACTTGCAACTAGTGCAATATGTTTACTCTCCTTGCATTTTCTCTTTTGTTTTCATTTACCATGTCTAGCTAACTTTTTTATAGCATGGCTAACTAACTACTAACTAACTAATCTCTAGTAATTTGATTGACAACCCAAAAAATCAATAAGTATCAGACAAGCCTTGTGGAAGTAATAGCTATGACATCTTACGATGAGGGTTTTAACTCTAACTTACTAACAAGTAGACTCGCTTTCATACTTCATGCTTAACTCAAAAGTTTTGATGATTTATAGAAGTTGTTAACCCTACTTGTTTCTTTAAGCTAGTGAAACTGCCATGCATCCTTGCTGATACCACTAGTGCACTTGTTTCTTTTTCCATGCTCGCCTTCGATTGGATCTTGATAGGGAAATGTTCAAGTTTTACCGTTTTAAGTAAGGTGACGGGAGGAACTTTCATTCGATTTAACATGTAAAAATTCTTGCACACAAGGTTTGTAATTGCCCATGATCCATTGTGAGGCTATGTCTTTAAGAAGTTAGAGGTAATGTTAGTCATGTATCTTTTCCATCTCTAAAATACAAAAACACTTTTTCAACATCAACACTTTTCAAACAATTTCCACAATCTTTCTTGTTTCTCTATCTATTCATTCTGAAAAATAAGGAAAACTTTGAAACGAATAGAAAATTCTCTCATCATGCTTTTATCGCCTCCCCTCCTCATGGATACGACCCATTGTTGACACTCGAAAAAGACAGAACTCCCGTATTCATTTTCAGCCGGTCTGAACAACGTCTAACTTATCGACATCTACAAAAGATAAGTCGAAGACAAGCTGATGACCAGAGATGAGGCTGCAACATGGACATTACTTATCCAGTAAAGCAGATAGTAAGACAAAGTTGCCTTTGAAGAGACCCAAGCAGGCCTAAGACGCTATAGTTAGCCTGGTATAATCCTAAGATAAGCTTCATAGCTCCGCATGGAACTAACAGCCTCGCCTGAGCTTGGTTGATAGCCTCGCTTTGATGCTAACTATTAGCTTCGCCTGAAGCTTTCCATTTAGCCCTGCGAAGGGCTGATTTAGGAGCTTCGCGCCAGAAGCCTTATACCCTAGCTGAGTCATAACTCCGCTATGAGCTAAGTCTCAGCTTCGCACGAGGCTCTGCAGGCAACTTCGCCTGAAACTATGAGCTAAGTCTTAGCTTCGCATGAGCTAGCTTCACATAATCTAGCTTCGCCTAGGCTAGTTCCGCAGGATCCAGCTCCGCATGATCTATCTTCGCGTGGTCCAGCTCCCCAGTGAGCTTTGCCAGGTTATCAAATTGACCGTTCAGAGTCCCACGAGGGATTAATGGGTGAACCCTACTAATTTAGTGGGATTAATGCCACTTTAAGTGGGCGGTTACACCCGCCCACTTTGCCCCACATTAACTGGAGACAAATCAGCCACAATGGCAGGAGGACGTTCACACGAACACTCTAGCTTCGCCAGAAGCTCGCAAAGAGCTTTGTGGAAAGGTCATTTGCAAGCCTCACGTGAAGTTAATGGCTGATTCAGCCTTGCTGAATTCAAGAGGGCAGTTACACCCCACTTTTGGCTATAAATAGTCCCTTACTAGACACAGGACATAAGGACGGACAGAGAGAGGAAATTGACTTGAAAAGAGCAGAATTCCTAGCAAAAGGGCTCCACTAATCTTCTGTTCTCCGATTTTTCGAACCAAGCGAGAAAGGAGTCTTATTAGGAGGAAGTCCGATCATCTGACCGGTCGCATCGTCAAAGGGATAAAGTGATCGCGTGCTGATCAGATTCCTACCGGCACATTTCCCCCAGAATTCTCAGAGCAGATCTACTTGTAATTTCAATTTATATTACTTGTAATTTCGCTTCTTGACCCTTTTTTGTAAGTTTTCCCACGATTATCTCATTTTTAATGAAAAACAAGATGGCTACTATGCTAGGGAGATCAATCTTCTAGCGTAAAAAGGAGACAGTGTCGCAATACGACGGTCAGAATCCTGAGCCCGTTATGTTCGAAAACTTGGTCATTCATTTCGACCGAGAAAAATTCAAAGAATTTCTCTCTGAGAGTAGTTCAGTGATTCACGCTTGGAAGCACGGGAAGATCTCGGTGCCAATGCTTCAGAACAGAAGCCAACCTTAACCGAGCGAACAGCTGGAAGAGCCTCGTCCCAACTTCTCTCAGCCTTAATTGAGGCTAAAAGTGCCTTATGCAAGGCTAGCCAGGTTCCCTGCGAACCTAAAACTTCGCCTCCCAAGCAGATGTGGAGGCCAAAACAGAGAGCTCAGTGTGAAACTTCAGACGAAGCTACACCACAACTTCGCCTATCATGCGAAGACAAAGGCAAAATGCCTGTCCGGTTTGGCAGCTTCCTCGAGGCTATTAGCCGCGAGGCAAGGGCGGCAACTCTGCCTTCGCCTAATCTAGGAGTAGTAACTCTTTGCGCCAACCTCATTCTCACGAGCGATGCTACTGATGGCATGGCGAACACAGCACCACTACCTTAGGGTACGCATGGGATTCCAAGCCGCCAGGATGAAACTGAAGCACCTAGCAGTGCTAACCACCTTTGCAACAAGGTGGCAAAAAAAGCACCAGGCGTGCTTCGCTCCCCGACTCCTCAAGCATTAAGTTCACTCTTCACAGTTGGGCTAAGGGATCATCCCTGGGTGCTGATAGCGGTGCTTGTGCAGCTTCAGCGCCTAAGGGTGCTACCAGAGCTCTCAGCCGCGAAGCTAGAACTAAAGCACTATCCAGTGCTTATCGCCTCGGCGGTGTTGAAAAGAACGAGGCATCGTCCCGTGCTTCACTTCCAAAACCTGCGGATGCCAAGTCCGCCCCTCATAAAGTTATGAGCAAGAAGGTGGTGTCAAAATTACCTGAACAGATCAATATGCGATCTACCCGAGTCTCTGCGCTGAGTCGCTTAAGCTCGGCTAAATCTGACTTGCGAGAGTTCTTAGCGAACAAACGGAAGTCTGAATTTCTCCAGACTTCTCCCTCTTGTTGTGAACAAGTGGGACGTCAGTTATTGACGGTCCATTCAGTCCATTGCCGACTAGGATCAGTCCCTACCACTCCTCCAAACTACAGTCAGTCTTTGATCGACTATCGTTGCGAGCTCCCGTGAAGCATCACAAAAGGAGCATATCGCGAAATTTACCAGATCTGCCCTCTGCATCCGTCAATATGATCGGAAGGGGATGGGAACCACATAGAGGCTGGCGAGCGCCATGTGGTGCTAACTCTCTTTCTTTTGGTTCTCCAGATCCAGACTATAGCCCTGGCTTAGACCAAGTCCTGGTAAGAGAAGAAGGTGTGTTCTGAAGCACCAGATCTAGGGTTGCAATACCCTACAGTTATGAGCAGTCATCCTTCTCAACTGAGTAACCTCACCAGAACCAATGAGAAGATTGTTCCAATGGTCTGATGAGGAGGAGGAAGACACTGGTGTATGCCTCTTCGGCAACAGTCAGCTAGATACGAATAGATAGAGTGTCGGTGCATATGGCTGATAACGGTGATGATGACCTCCGTCGAAGGTTGGAAGCTTAGGAGCAAACCTCCAAGGCTCAGCAAGAAGCCTTGGACAACATTCAATAGGTGCTCGCCCAACTCCTCACTAACCGGAATAACAATGTTATCAGGAGTAATCATAATGAGGAGGAACATCATGATGATGAACAATCCAAGACTGAGAAGTCAAAGGAAAGTTCTCCTATGGATGCTGAAGTTCTTAAAGGCATCCAAGCTCGATCGCATCCCTAACCCAGAGGGATGAACTGACAAAAGTAGGGGCAGTCCGTCTTTACCCCTTGGAATGGGATTTAGTACCATACCCAAAGTTCAATCCACTAACGTTACATACGTATGATGGTAAGAGCTCGCCAAACCAGCACATCCATTACTTCGGTCTCAGACCGGTAACGTTATAGATAACAAACGCAATCATGGCCAGACTGTTCATCGGCAACCTGAAGGGGGTAGCATTCGACTGGTTCTGAAGCCTTCCTCAAGGCTCTATTAATTCCTAGATTGACTTAGAGACCCGATTTCTTTCTTGTTTTTACGAGGACGACACTGAGGTAACCATGGACAAACTCCTCTCTACCGTACATAGGAAGGGCGTATCTGTTCGTAACTACGTTGAGCGGTTCAGAAACTTGTCTCTGATGTGCCCAGCAGGGATGTCATTATCCATGCTCTTGCAGACACGCAGGCATAACTTCCTAGACCAAATGGAGATTCGTATGGGAGCTGTCAAAGCCCATACCTGAAAGGAACTAGTCGAGCAAGTTGAGATAGCCGAAAAGTCGGCTAAAACATTTGATCCATCTACCCCTAAAGACAAATGGGGTATGAATAATAAGGGGCGCGGCGACATGGCGCAGTCCTCCCAAGCCAAAGAGAAGAGACTATGTTCGTTGAACTTCAGGGGACGTCCATCCAAAGGCCAAGAAGAGCGGCGTCAATAATCATGAGTTTAAGTTTCCTCCGAAATAATATTTATTCAAAGACGAGCAGGTGGTTACAATTTTCCATCTACTCCACAAAGGGAATAAATTGAAACTACCAGATGCTTGATGCCCTAATGAAGTGGGACGCACGAACGATCCCAACTATTGCATCTTTCATAGGATGGTTCATCATCCTACTAATAAGTGCTTTGTCCTCAAGGACGAAATTCAATCTTTAGTCGATGCCGGAGTTCTGACTCTAAAGTCAGAAGAAAGAAAGTCATTGTGAACATGGTGACCTCGAGTTCGGCAAAGCCCAAAAGTCACAGTTCCTGATGGGTCCTTCCCAATCCTTGAAGCACGGCTAGAAGTAAAGGATTCTTCAGCTAAAACTCAAGAGATTAAAGGTCTTGTTTCTTTAACATTAGAAAGAAGGGAAATCATGTGGATACACCCAGACCTTGCCCAAGACAAACAACGGGATTCGAAGAAATCCAAGTCAAAGGGCAAATCTTGCAACGTTATCTCTATATTGTCGGATAACGGCAATGTGACATCAGCTTCTCTTAGCGAGTCTGAGGGGCAAAAGCACACTTGCACAGCGCAGGCTGATGTACCTCAGTCGACAGGTACTCGATCCGAAAATCATACTTAAAACAGTATGAGAGGGTTACTGACGAGACACAATAGCAAACGACGTCAGTACAAGTACCCATGCCAGCTCCGGTCCCGACAACAGGAAAAGAGAACCAGAAAGAAGTCCAGTTTGACCATATCCTGAAGAAGCCTTCAGGCCCAGGACTTAACATGCCTTTTCACTTTGACATATTGGCCTAGCTGGCTAATATCGCCACTCGTATCACCATACACGAGTTGCTTCACCTTTCAAAAAAGACAAGAGAAGCACTTAGGGATGCACTGGCTAACTCAGAATCATTTCTGATACATATGCCAGAAACCCCTAAGGGTAACACTCAGCCCCCTTGCTCTGAATGTCATCATATACAACTGAAAGTACCAGCTATTACTTTCATAGCTGAGGACATGCTCCTCAAGGACAATAAACACGATCGACCTTTGTACTATACCGGATACATCGGCTCAAAATGCATTGAAAGGGTACAGGTTGATCCAGGGTCTGCACTCAGCATCATCCCTAAAAGGCTCCTCTACTTCCTTGGCATACCACTGTATCGGTTGTCTGCAACCACTATGACGATATGCAGTTTTAATGCAGGAAGTAGTCACCTACTTGGAAAGATTCGACTCCGTTGCTGAATCGGGAACCTGAAATCAGAAGTGACGTGCTATGCCATTGACGTTGACACATCACAACTTGTTGCTAGGACGACCCTTGATTCACGCTAACTGGATTGTTCCCTCTACTCTGCACCAGTGCTTCAAATATGTTGAAGATGACGCAATAGTATGAACTGTGTTCGCTGAGAAACAACCATTCAAGGGGGTGGAAAACTGCTTTACTGATGCTCTCCTATATCAGAAAGTCAGTGAAATATCAAAGAATTATTGCCTGACAACGATGATAGTGGCAATGAGGCGAATTCAGAGTCTGAAGGAGACACGCCCGTTACTTTGGTCGGTGAACCAATTGTAGCATGTTTCAATGATCCTCAATGTAATACTCCTTCTGAGGATGATGACGAATGGGTGATTAATGACAATGTTTCCTTTGATTATCCTGTGAGTGTCGAACTGTTTGAATCTATTACGAATAGTTCTTTACATATGCCCTTCATAAACCAAGTACATCAAGTACGTCTGTAGAATGTATAGAAGGGTCCATTTTAGTGGTTCCTCTGTCAAAAAAGGGTCAATCACCAATAATATTCGGTAGAGCCTAACTGCAAAGGTCTACAGTCACAGATTCGAGTTCAGACTGAGAGACCCAACAATTTTTCCATTATGCCCGATCAGCATAGCATATGATGAGGAAAATGGGATACAACCTACAGCATGGGAATGGTCTGAATTTTGGAAAAGGACGATGTGGTTTTCTGCGTAATTTTGTGCCAAAAGGGAAACCGACAAATTACTATGATAAAACACGCGGGGGTTTGGATACATTACACCTCCACCGTCTACATCAGTTCAATCCAAAGATAACAAACTGATCCCGTCATGCTCTGCCTCTTCCTCCGAATAGGAGTCGGATGTCAGTGTGGGAACGATGTTCGAGAATCTCACCGTTAATATTACTTCAAGTAGCCAATTGGAGCTTGCAGAAGGTACTGATGTTGAACCATGGGCTTAGCAATTGGATTGCTAGTGGGAAAAGAGATTCGAACAACACGAACCACCTACTGAAGACATGGTGATCCAAGTTAACTTGGGCAGTCAAGATCACCCTAAACACATCTTTGTAAGTGAGAGCCTATCACTTACGGAGAAAGAAGAATTGATAGTACTCGTAAGGGAGTATATCGATGTCTTCGCATGAAACTACGAAGATGTGCCCGGACTTGATCCACAAGTAGCCATGCATCGTCTGAATATCAAGTTTGACAGCAAGCCAGTCAAGCAACAATAACAATGATTTCGCCCAAATATTATGGAAGCCATTGAGGCTGAAGTTCATAAACTCATCGCGTGTGGTTTCATACGGGAGGAACAGCATCCAGATTGGGTTGCTAACATTGTTCCTGTTCTTAGAAGAATGGAAAATTTTGGATCTATATTGACTACCGCGATCTCAATACAGCCTGTCCTAAAGACGAATTCCCATTGCCAATCACCGATGTCATGATTGATAATACCTACAGATTCGAAAGAATGTCCTTCATGGACTGCTTTTCAGGGTATAATCTAATTAAGATGTATCTAGAGGATAAGAAACATACTTCATTTCGGACACCATTGGGGTATACTGTTATACCGTGATGGCCTTTGGATTAAAGAACGCGGGAGCAACTTATCAGCTTGCAATGAGTATAATTTTTCCGCGACCACCTCCGAAAGATGGTAGAATGTTATGTCGACGATATTGCTATCAAAAGTCACGATAAGAATGACCATCTTCATGACTTAAGAACAATGTTCGACATAATGCGGGCTCATCGACTGAAGATGAATCCGACAAAATCCTTCTTGGGGGTTTTGAGTGACAAGTTCCTGTGATTTATTGTTACATCAAAGGGAATTCATCTTGATCCAGACAAAGTAAAAGCCATTCAGAGCATGCATCTACCTAAGAATCTCAAAGAACTTAGGGGCCTGCAAGGTAGACTGTCTTATATCAAAAAATTCATCGCAAATCTCTTAGGCCGCTGTCAGCCATTCACCCGACTCATAAAAAAGGGTGTCTCTTTTGTATTGGATCAAACCTGTCAAGAAGCTTATGAGGATATCAAAAGATACCTCACTAAACTTCCGATCTTAGTGGCTCCCACATCAGGAAAACCATTCCTGCTTTATGTGAAAATTATGGACCATTCTCTCGGTGCTCTGCTTACTCAAAAGGACGATGCTGGTCACGAACAGGCTATTTATTATCTGAGTAGGACTCTGATAGGGGCAGAATCTCACTATAATCCTATTGAGAAGGAATGCTTAGCTCTTGTCTTTGCTATTCAGAAGACACGATATTATTTGATCGGTCAAACCGTACATGTCATTTTCAGAGTGAATCCTTTGTGTCTTCTCTTGACCAAACCAAGATCACTGAATCTAGATTAGCTAATGGGCCCTCCGTCTGTCTCAGTACGACATGCTCTTTGTCCCTCAGAAGGCGGTCAAAGGCCAGGCGCTTTCAGATTTCTTGGCCGCTCATCCGGTTCTGAAAAGCTCAAAACTTCATAAAGATATTATAGATGAGGTTTTCAAATCAACTATAACTTCAAAGGATAAAGTATGGCAGATGTTCTTCGATGGAGCATCACGAATAGGCCCTAAAGCAAGATCATTGCTGGTGTGGGGGTTGTATTTATCTCACCACAAAACCATGTCCTTCCTAGGGCGTTTTTTTTGACGGAACCATGTTCCAACAATGTGGCAGAATACAATGCTCTATTTATTGGCCTTCAGCTCGCTCATGAATGGGGGTACGCTACCTTGAAGCCTATGGTGATTCAAAAATGATCATTAATTTGGTTAAAGGAGAATATGTGGTCCGTCACGGAGATTTGGTACCTTATCATGCAGTATCAAAATGGCTAACTCATTTGCTGGCTTTTATATCGGTCATGTGTCCCAATCCCAAAATACTAAGGCCGACGCTCTGGCTGCACTAGCAGCCATGTTAGCCATACCAATCGACACAACGTATCACCTTACAGTGGCTACTCTACACATTGTTTGTCCAAAACATGTGTTAAAAACCAAGGAAGTCCATAGCATCTCGACGGATTTTAAACCGAGAGATTGGCGATTTCCCCTCATTGACTATGCTTTGTATGATATATTGCCGGAGGCCCTAAAGAAGCGGCATCTATCAGATGAAGGTCTCTCCATTTTTACTATGGTCCAATAGTAAAGACACTCTACCATTGCTCTTATGTCAGTTCTTAGAAAACATAAAGAAGCCATTGGTTAGACAATGAACGACATCAAGGGCATTCATCTCAATGAAGAAGCGACACCCAAGAGAGACCCTCACCGTAGGTTAAACCCTATGGGATAATCTATCCCATTTTCGATAGCCATTGGGTCAGTCCTGTCCATACAGTCTTGAAGAAATCCGACTTCACCATGGTGGAAAACAAGAACAAAAAGTTGATCCAAACTCGGTTTCCCATGAAAATTCGAGTTTGCATTGACTATAGGAAGTTAAATGCTGCAACTCATAAGGACCACTTTTCGTTTTCCCTCATTGATCAAATACTTCAACGATTAGCTGGCACGAGTATTACTATTTCTTGGACGGTTACTCGTGATATAATCAGATTCTCATAGCTCCGGAGGACCAAGAGTAGACCACATTCACATGTCCAGTTGGGACATTTGCTTATTGTTGAATGCCTTTTGGCTTGTGAATTCCCAGCAACATTTCAACATTGCATGTTGAGTCTTTTCTTTGAAATGGTAGAATGATTCTTAGAAATATTCATGGATGATTTCTCCATTTATGGAGATTCATGATCAATGTCTTCGCCACCTCGAACTTGTCCTCAACATTGTGTCAAGAAAAATCTGACACTGAATTGGAAAAAATGCCAGTTCATGGTACGATATGGAATTGTCTTATATCATGAAATTTCAAAGAACGAAATTAAAGTTTATAAAGCCAAAATTGAGGTCATAGCTAAGCTCCTTAACCAAAATGTATCAAAGATTTCTATCCTTCTTAGGACATGCTTGTTTTTATCGTAGGTTCATTAAATACTTTAGCAAAATTGCTAGACCTTTAACTAACATATTAGCTAAGGATGTGCCTTTCACTTTTGATAGTAGATGTTTAATACTTGAGAGAAGCTAAGAATGAGCTTATTTATGCACTAATCATTTCTGTACCGGATTGGTCAAAACCATTTGGAATCATGTACGACGCTTCGGACTTTGCTATAGGTGCTGTCTTAGGATAATGCATTGTAACAAGCAACATATGATTTACTACTCAAGTAGGATTCTCAATGATGCACAATTGAATAACACTACAATCGAGAAGGAATTCTTGGCGGTGGTATTTGTATTTGAGAAATTTCGTCCCTACCTACTTGGGTCTAAAACCACCATTTTCACCGATTATTCTTCGCAGGGGTATCTTATGACGAAAAAAGATGCCAAAACCCGACTAATTCATTGGGTCTTGCTTGTTCAAGAATTTGATCTAGAGATTCGAGATAAGAAGGGTGCATAAACTGTTGTGGCTGACCATCTCTTTCATATCCCAAATTTTCCATGTAACGAATTGCCCATCATGATGACATTCCCAATGAACAACTTTTAGTTTCCTTTAAGTAATCTTGATTTTGTGACATAGTGAACTACTTAGTCACAAACCAAACTCCATCTAAGTGGCCTAAACAGGATGTATACCGGTTCTTATCTCAAGTCCGATATTTCTTGGGGAGGAAATGTATCTTTTCAAGTATTGTTCCGACCAAATCATTAGGAGATGCATTCCCGATGAGAAAATTAAGAGTGTTATGTCCTTTTATCATGAACTTGCAAGCGGTCGAGACTTTTATTCCCCATAAGACTGCTAAAAAGTTCTACAAAGTGGGTTTTACACATTGTTCGAAGATGCTTATATTTTTTGCAAAACGTGCCCTAGATGCCAAACAGTAGAAAGAATTTCAAAATGAAATATGATGCCCTTTAATCTAATTCTAGAAATAGAACTCTTTGATGTTTGGGGCATTGACTTTATGGGTCCTTTTCCTAACTCATTTGGAAACCAATATATATTAGATGTTGTGGATTATGTGTCAAACATGGGTAGAACCCATTCCTAGCAAGACCAATGACAACAAGTTTATTGTCAAGTTCTTTAAAAAGAATATTTCCTCGCGCTTTGGAACCCCTCGAGCCATTATTAGCGACAATGGTAATCATTTCTGCAATAGAACTTTTGATGATCTTATGCGAAAATACACCATAATGCACAAATTGTCCACACCATATCACCCTCAAACAAGTAGGCAGGTAGAAGTCTCCAATAGATAAATTAAACTTATTTTGGAGAAGACTGTGAGCCAAAATCGAAAAGATTGGTCCACCAAACTTGTAGATGCCTTATGGGCCTACATATCGCTTTAAAGACGATTCTAGGAATATTTCCATATAGATTAGTCTTTGGAAGTCTTATCACCTACCCGTTGACTTAGACCACTGGGCCTTATGGGCAATCAAGCAGTTAAATTTCGATTTGGATAAGGCCAGTGACCTTCGAAAATTACAAATTTTTGAATTAAAGGAGTTGAGAAATGAAGCCTATGATAATGCAAAGATCACAAAAGAAAGTGTTAAGATTTTTCATGATAAGCATATCATAAGAAAAACTTTTGTCCCCGGACAGAATGCCTTACTCTATAATTCTAAGCTTCATCTTGTTTCAGGAAAGCTAAAGTCAAGATGGACTGGGACATTCATTGTAAAAAAAGTGTTTCCACACAGTGTTATAGAGAACAATGACACCAAGAATGGGAATGACTTTTAGGTAAATGATCAACGCCTTAAAATTTTCTTGGAATCGATGCCGATAAATGCAACAACTATGGGTCTATTCGATCCAGTGTATCGGTAACATCACCTCTTTTGCATTTTATTTTATGCATCTATTCATTTCTTTCATACATTGGGGATAATGCATGAGGTAGGTGCGGCGAAGGGTTCTAACATGACATATGTTTTATTCTAATCTTTAATTTATAAAAAAACTTTTGATTTTAAAAAACCTTTTGAAAAGAGAATTAATATTTTGACCTATTTTTTAAGAAATTAATTTTATTTTAAGGAATAGGGGAATCATAATTAGGATTTATTATACTTGGTCAAAATAAGATTATTTGTTTGATTTCTAGGGTTAGAAAGTAATATTGAAAAAATAATTTAGTCTTGATTTTTACCTTAATGAAATATGCAAACTTTATACACTTACACACTTAGGGTTCAAAAACAAAGATTCTTATACCTTAAAGAAAGAAAAAGAAAATATATATATATGAAAAATAAACAAATCTAATTATTGATTGGCTAGGTGCTTTGGCCTAAGCAAGCCTTGGTATTTATACAAAACGTAATTAGATAAGTTTGAAAAAAAATATTGTATATATATCAAAAAACCTCTGATTAAGCTAGGTATTTGTGCCTCATAAACCATAAGTATTCACGCCTAAAAACGGTCCATGTAATTAATAAAATTCTTAAATTTTGCGGCCTTGTCTGCTCGAGTCCTCAAGTCCTTGGGGTGTTTTCTCACCCGGTGCCCTAAGACCGTATAGTTTGGGAGTCACCGACCTATGGCTCATTACATAAGCAGATTAGAATGCCTAATAGAATTAGGAAATACTACCACCAAAAATTTATAAAAATAAAGCATAAGAGTTAGAGTTGAAGAACCCCAGTCAAAATTTCATGGTCATGAAAGTGCATATAACTTGGGATAAAATAATAGACTAGATGAGAAAGACAGTTTGAACTTACCTTGATTGATAACAAGATTTTGTACAGAGACTATGTTTAGAAATAAAAGTTCAATTTTCCTATAACTTATAGATTACTTGAAGTTTTATAAGAATAATTCAAATATTTTCTCGTCTTTTCAAAATGAGCTTTCAAAGTACTGACACTTTATTTCTCTTTCTTTTTGGATTTTGTGGGCGTAATCCACTGAAAACCCTCACGAGACAAACTCGTTCTCTAGAGGTAACCTAGAGGTTTAAAGGCTTGCTGCACATGCTCAGTGCAGTCACGTAACCTGCGAAAGTGGCCCAATAACTTTTTAGACTTTTGAGTTTTTGCTCGAGGACGAGCAACAGGTAGGTGTTGGGGTGTGATTTTGCACATTTATTGCACATCTATTATTACATTCCTGCATCTTTTTTGTAATAAATCCTAATAATTCCTTGTCATAATGTCTTATTTTGCAGGTTTGTCTTAATGAAATAAGAGAAGATAAGACCAAATAAAAGCTAGATAAATTCTAATTTAATTGGATCTTTTTGATTAACTGAAAATAAAGCCACATAAATACAGTTAAAATCGGATTTAGAAAAATCAATTGGTTAGCTTGAAAAACCAAAGGGATATTGTCAAAATCTAGATATTCCAAAGTGATATTATTAGAAGATCTTTTCTGTTGGGCAAAGAATTTTGTTCATATCTCCAACCTTATTAGAAGATCTTTTCTGTTAGGCCAGTGATTTGATCCCTATCTTTAGACGCTCTCTCTACTATCTTTTTGGTAATAAATACTGCATTTTTTGGAGTTCAACAGGACGAAGATTAAGATTAAAATTTTACTTTGTTCTTAAGGTTTTAGATCATTATTTGATAGTTCATAAGAAGTTGTATCACGGTTTTTGCTTTATAATTTAGACCAAAAAAGTGAAGGAGAAGAAAAGAGTGTTTAATTCACTATTGAAGTGACAACCAAAGGAGATTCACCTTGCTTATTCAACTCCACTCAATCTATTTGATATGTCGATGCTTTTCATTTATTCTTGTGTTTGTTCTTTCTTTGTAATGAGTAGTTAATTGTCCTCATTCTGGGATCACTGATTTCCCCTCTCTAGTTTTGATTTTGATCAATTTTTATGAAACCCAATTGAATCATTTGATTGTCTGAATTTAAGCCTTGCTTCTAGCGAGTATTCTTGAAAGCACATGAGGGTGGGATTGGTTTTTGAACTTACTCTTAAGGTTAATCAAGAACTTATTTTTATTCTATGCTTGCTCAATTGCCTTGATGGTTTAACATTCAATTAAAGAACAATTTCAAAGTTATAGTTCAATTTCTAAAAAACTATCTTATGTGTTTTACTTGACTTCTCATTTACAAGATTAAACTTTTGCCTATGATCACATTGAGGCACTAAAACCTTCAAGAGAAAAATTTAGAGTTGAGTAAAGATTAGTGAGCCTGGGTCTTCTCATTTATTAAACACAAACAACATCACTCTCAAGTTTTCTTAAAAATCCGCTTTTTCAAAACCTATTCTCAGTCTTTATTTTTTCTTTAAATCACTTCTAGACATTCCATCTTCTTTTTCACCTAAAAAACACCAACATTAGAACTTGTTTTTTCCAGAAATACTGAAACACTTGCATCACATCTCTCCTCGTGAACACGACCCATTAGCCCTAAGCCACACAGTAATTAATTTTTGAATCAGCTACCCCTAAAATGCAGCCACTGTATCCTTGATTCTTTGTTTAAGCCATGCCATCAATGAATTTGGCATTACCAATTAAATGATATTGATTAGGAGATGGGTTCATTGGCTATATAAAGAAGGGTTACAAGAGTTCTAAATCATGGTGAAGAGAAAGATAGCTAAAACTTTGTGTACAATCTTTTTCTCATTCTTTTTCTTCCTCTTCTTTTGTTTGTAATCAGGTGTTGTAAGTTTGGGTGAGTGAGATTAAAATTGTAATCTTCTGTATTCTTCCCCTTTTGATTAGTAGATTCCTCTTGTTATCTTCTCCCGTGGATATAGGTCACATTGATTGAATCACGTTAAATTCTTAGCATGTTGTCCTCTTTGATTCTATTAGCTTATTATTGATGTTTGTTTCTTTACTTGTATTTGCCATCTCATGTATTAGAAGCCCACTGCTATAACAAACTAGAATCAGAGCTAATGTTATTTTCTTTGGGTTTCAAGATGGCTCGACAAAGTACAAATTAAAGAAATTTGACGAAAGGAATAGCTTCTGTATGTGGAAAGTCAAAAAGAAGGCTCTCTTAGTGCAGCAAGTCTTGTTGAAAGTTTTGCTCGGCAAGGACAACTTATCGGCATCCATGTCCGACGATGAGAATGAAGAACTCGAGATGAAGGTGCATAGTGTCATACAATTTCGTCTAGCCGACGAAGTTTTGCGGGGGGTTACCAATGAAGATACCGCGCCAGTTTTTCGATCAAATTAGAGAGCTTTTATATGAAAAAGTCTCTAACCAATAAGCTCTACTTGAAGTAACGCTTCTTCACCCTTCGTATGAAGGAAGATACGCCAATTAAAGATCACTTAGATGAGCTCAATAAAATTCTCATGGATTCAAAAAATATTAATGTTAGAATAGAAGAAGAGGATCACGCTCTCATCTTATTATACTCATTAGCTCCTTCTTTGAAAAATTTGTTAATAGTATGCTTTATGGTAGAGATACACTTTCTTTAGAAGATGTCAGGACATCTTTACACCGTAAGGGGTTAAGATAGAAAGTGTCGGTAGTAGGTGTTGGAATTTACAGTTTGATGATAATAGATTTTGATGATAACAAATATGATGCAGGGACATTGGAGCTTTAATCTATAGAGCTAGTATAGAGTTCTGGTAGCTCGTGTTTATTCAAGGATATTGGCTATTTTTGTGTATTTTTAGAAATTGGTTAAAAGCCTTGATCACACAGACAAAATAGTCTTATAGTCGACTCATCCCTTTGTATAGTCGACTAATATATCCTTTAGTCAACTTATAATAGTTTATAGTCGACTAAGTGTCTTCACAGAAAAAATATATGTTCTCTGTTTGTTAACTGTAAGTAACAATAGTCGACTAACCCCTTTTATATAGTCGACTAATTTTAGTTTTTAAAGACCTATCAATCTGTGTCAGATACATATAGTCAACTTGATCTTTAAGTAGTAGACTAACCAAGGCAAAACTTCCTATAGTAGCCGACTACTCTCATATCCTTGTCGACTAACTACAGTTTCTGACTGTTATTCAGTTTTGATTTTCTGGTGTTTTCTTCAACATTTTGATTTTTAAATTTGAGTTGATAACTTTCCTAACTGATCATTGATTTCACCTATAAATAGGGAGGTTGTCCTTGGATGTAATCACCAATTAAAATCATAAGTTTTCTGTCCAAAACTCTATTGAAAATTCTATTTTTCAGAAAATTAGTTTCTACTTTCTGTTCTTCACACAATTCCAATTCTTTTGTGAAGAATTCTGAGAGTTCTCCTATAAGATACCTTGTTCACAACCACATACAAGTTTCAAGACTTATAGGATACATTGTAATCAATTAAAGAGAGTATCTTCTTGGTGTAGATAAGAATTGTACAGATTTGATAATGGGTGTTTTGTCAAGTGGTGTACAAAGAGTTGATTTTGGGGTGTATCAAAATCAAGAAAAGGAAAATCTCAAGTGGTTGCTTGGGGAATGGACGTAGGTCACAAGGACCGAACTAGGATAAAATCTCTCGTGTTTGCATTTGCATTTTTCTGAGATTTATTCTGTGTATTTTCTTTTCTTGCAAGTATTTTAATTAAAAGTTTATAAACACTATTCATCTCTTCTGTTTATGTTGCCTTGTTTTAGATCCTACATTTGGTATCAGAGCCTTCCTATAGTGTTCAAGGATGGCAACGGAGTTTCCTTCATCACAATACAATGAAGGACATTTTACATAGCGTCCACCATTATTTAATGGATCAAACTACAACTACTGAAAGTGTAGAATGAAGATCTACTTGCAGTCACTCAATTATGAACTATGGAACATAGTAAAAGAACCATACACCAAGCCGACCACCAATTATAATGCTTGGAGTGAAGAACAAAAGAAGTCTGTAAATCTTGATGCCAAAGTAATGAATGCGCTTTTCTATGCCTTGAACAAAGAAGAATTCAATCGTGTGTCAACAACCAGATCTGCAAATTAAATATAGCAGATTTTACAGGTAACACATGAAGGTACCAATAAAGTTAAAGAATCTAAAATCTTTGTTCTTGGTCACAGGTTTTAACTCTTTAAAATGAAGGAGAATGAAACCATTGTACAAATGGTTACAAGGTTCACCGACATTACAAATTCCTTAATAGCCCTTGGAAAGGAATACACTCATGTTAAAAAAGTTAGAAAGATTTTTCGTGCACTCACATCAGATTGAGAGAAGAAAACTACTGCAATAGAAGAGGCAAATGACCTTTCAACAGTATCATTAGAAAGCCTTAATAGTAATTTAATGGCATATAAAGTTCAACTTGAAGATAGGAAGAAGGATGAACAACAACTTCAATCCAAGAAGAAAGTACTTGCCTTCCATACATCCTCAGATATAGACAATTCAGATGATGATGAAGAGGAGATAGCAATGCTCTCAATAAAATTCAGAAATTCTTGATACAAGGTAAGTTTAATCCTATTTATTTTAATTGTAATAAACCAGGTCATATAAAGAAGAATTGTCCATTGCTAAATATAAAGGGAACTTCAAGTTCAACAAACTCAACAAAAAGAAGAAAGATCATCAGGCAACTTGGGAGGATAGTGATTCATCTTCCTCTGATGAAGAAAAAGCCAGTAAAACTGCCAATATCTGTTTTATGGCTCAAGAAGATGAGGTACAAGAATATGCTAAATTATTATATGCATTTAATGAATTATGTAATGATCTCAAGAATAAAAAGATTAAAAATAAAGTTTTAACAAAGGAAAATGAAAAACTCAACAAAGAAATTTTACTTTATATTTATCAAATATCTTCCTTAAATTCTTAAAAAACTGACTTTGAAAAAGTTATTCCATCTTTAAAAAAAAAGATAATGAGAATTTATTAAATGAGAATGCTTTGCTTAAAACATAAACTATTTCTTTAAATTCTAGGATTTCTCTTTTAGATAAAGAAATGACTTCAAGATTAAATATGAAGAAATTTTGAAAAATGTGACAAAATTTAATAAGGGAAAAGAAAATTTAAATAATTTATTATCTTATCAAAAGATGTCAAATAATCGTTTTGGTCTTGGATTTTCAAAAGATAAGTTTGAAAAACCTACACATGTTGGTCTTGAATTTTTAAGAAAAATGTTGGAAAATCTACACATTTTTACAAAAAAAATAATCATAATCCATATAATTCTTTTGTGAAAAGAAATACTGATATTATTTCAAAAAGAATTACGAACAAATATATATGGATTCCTAAACATCTAAATATTATGGATAAAAATGCTTATATTGCATCATATATACATTATGTATGTAATTTTTGTAATTATGTTTATACTAACAAATGAAAATCAATTTCAAATTGGGTTTGGGTTCCTAAAGGCTAATTTTTTGACCCTGTATTGATGGGTACCATATAAAATATTTTATCTTATAGGTACCATATAAAAAAAAGTGAATACTTGATAGAAAATTATTTCAAACATATAATGCATAATATAATATATCATATATGTATGTCATTATATATTTTATGCAGGGGGAGAATACTTGTTATCTTTATTTATTATAACTTGTTCTCTGCAGGGGAGTTTCTTTGCGGGGGGAGTTTTTATGCACACAGCTTGTCATGATCAAAAAGGGGAAGAATGTTGGAACTTACAATTTGATGATAATGGATTTTGATGATAACAAATGTGATGCAGTTACATCAGATCTTAATTTACAGAGCTAGTGGTAGCTCAAGTTTATTCAAGGATATTGATAATTTTTGCGTATTTTTAGAAATTTGTTAAAAGCCTTGATCACACATAAAATAGTCTTATAGTCAACTAACATATCCTTTAGTCGACTTATAAAGTCTATAGTCGATTAAATGTCTTCACAGAAAAAATATTTGTTCTCTGTTTATTAACTGTAAGCAACATTATTCGACTAACCCCTTTTATATAGTAGACTAATTTTAGTTTTCAGAGACCTATCAATCTATGTCAGATACATATAGTTGACTTGATCTTTAGGCTAGTCGATTAACCCAGGTAAAATTTCTTATAGCAGTCGACTACTCTCATATCCTAGTTGACTAACTACAGTTTCTGACTGTTATTCAGTTTTGATTTTATAGTGTTTTCTCCAACGTTTTGATTTTCAAATTTGAATTGATAACTTTCCTAACTAACCATTGATTTCACCTATAAATAAAGATGTTGTTCTTGGATATAATCACTAATTAAAATCATAAGTTTTCTATCCAAAACTCTGTTGAAAATTCTATTTTTCAGAAAAAAGTTTCTACTTTCTATCTTTACATAATTCCAATTCTTTTGTGAAGAATTCTAAGAGTTCTCCTATAAGGTACTTTGTTCACAATCACGTACAAGTTTCAAGACTTATAAGATACATTGTAATCAATCAAAGAGAGTGTCTTCTTAGTGTAGAGAAGACTTATACAGATTTGACAAAAAGTGTTTTGTCAAGTGGTGTACAAGGAGTTAATTTTGTGATGTATCAAAATCTGGATAAGGAAAATCTCAAGCTAGTTACTTGGGGACTAGACTTAGGTCACGAGGACCGAACCAGGATTAAATCACTCATGTTTGCATTTGAATTTTCTGAGATTTATTCTGTGCATTTTTCTTTCTTGCAAGTATTTTAATTAAAAGTTTATAAACACTATTCATCTATTTTTAGTATTTGTGTTGCCTTGTTTTAGATCCTACAGTAAGAAGTGAGGATCAAGCTAAAGTTCACCCATAGTTGTATAAAGAAGGGTCGAGAAAAATCTCGAGGGAATCTAGATCTAAATCTGGGTTAAAATGAATATTGAGTGTCACAATTGTCATAAGTTTGAACACTATAAAACAGATTATTTTAAGCTCAAAGAAAAAGAAAAAGAAGATTTAGGAGAAAAACTTAAGATAAGAAATCTTCGTTTATTAGTATTGTAGAAAAAACCTTCACGTCACATGAGGTTCTTTAAGTTATTGTCCTTGAGCCAGTTCATAATATGAGTGAGTTCTTAATTCAAGTTGTTCTCGCCACATATGTCCCAGCAGTGTTGGCCCAAGGGTACACTCACCATTTTCTGTTTTGATGAATACAAACCACATGAAGTTATAAGGTACTAATCAAGTTATAGTGTTTCTAAATTTTCAGGTATAAAGAGTTCGAAAGATTTTTATTCTTCGTCACAAAGAAGGTTGAGGAGATCAAGTTGATTCGAAGAAGGAATTTAAGTGTAGATGATCAAAACATGATTTTTGAAGAAGCTTTCCTTAATGTAGACTTGAAGCTTTTATAATCTTCTTTGTAAGAACATAGTGTTATAGTGTTGGTGTTGAATTGATGCTCAATGAAGATACACACAAATTTTTCAAAAACAAGTTTTGCTTTCGATGTTTTTGCTCTAACTCATTTTTCAAAGAGAGATATTATTTCTAGTCGATATTTTCCATTGATTTTTTAAAATCAGCCTTATACAAGTTTTCTTGAAACTAATTTTATTCCAAAGCATCTTATATACTTATATAATTTTTTCAAAAATAAGCTCTATTTTAAAATTGTTGTTTACGCTGACTTTGGCCTTGACCGGTCACCGCCAGTTGTGCATAGTGTTTTCTACACTAGTTCACTTGACTCTTTTGCATGTACATCGATCGACCGAGTAATCAACCACTTACAAGTTAGAACTTACTGGATTGAACGATCGACCACCTAGTCGACTGATCTTCTAATTTGGTGATTTAGGTTTTAGCCCATCGGGCAGCCGATCGGTCGACTGACTCTTTGTTAGGACTTTCCGTTTGGATCGGCCAACTGCCCGATCGACCGATAGCCTACAACGGCTAGTTTTGATCAGCTGTCGGTCGACCGACCACGTGGGTCTGCTATAATAATAGCTATAATTCAAAATTGGCAGATTTATGACTTCTTTAAACGGCTATATTTTTCCTTTTGGAATAATCACTCGGGATTAAACCCTAGTCTCTCTTCTAAATGTTTCTGTCAATTGCTTATATATATGTGTGTCATTTGAGGAAGATACAAAATAGTTTTTTTTACAAGTTTGTAACAAGAAAATTTTAGTTTTTAAGATCTAGCCTACAAGATAAATCAAGTTTTTATTCTCAAAGTTTTGCTTCAAAATCTCAATCCTTCTCTGACGTTTACAAATCTCAAAGATTACTCTCTTCTCTGATTTTACTGTCACACTTCTTTTGAGCTTCATTTCTCCACTCAAAACTCTAGAAGTCGTAAAGAGAGAGTTTGTGACCTTTGTGGTTGCTAAGAGATTGTTAACCTCATTAGCTTCATGTTACCTCTTGTGTAGAGGATTGAGTGTTGAAGTTGTGTACTCTAGGTCTTGTGTAGACCTTGAAATAGTGCTACCTTTGTGGTGATCCTAAGTGGATACTAGACACCCTTCATGTGCTGAAGCTGGGAATATAGAGCTTGGCACTCAAACCTCGAAACAAATCCCTTATATTTGGGACTGCTTTTTCTCTTACTCATACTCTATTGCTATTGCTTGCACTTGTATTTTATTTTCTTTACACTTGCTTTTCATTTTTTTGCATCATCTCTATTTGTCAATTTTTACTCTCTCAATCAAGAAGGAAATTGAGCACCTCATCTCATTGTCTAGAGAAATATAGAGGAGAAGTTCTAGAGCCCTTCATTGGGAATCAGGCTTCACTTCTTGATTTGAGTTAATCGTTTGCACCGCTTATTTTAATTGTTGCATTTTCAGAAATGATTAGCATTACACCTTTTCAGCCCCCTCTAGGTGTACTTTCAATTAGTATCAGAGCCTTGGACTCTAGCTTTTGGTTAACCACCTTAGAGAGATCCTCTTACTAATCACTCATTCAACATCATTTGTTTGATTTTTTTACACTAGTATACATGGCCGAAGATCTTAAGACTTAACCAAAGTTTGATTGTCTTAACTGTCCTATATGGAAAGTTAAGATGGTCGCTGTCTTGCAATTCTAAGAAAGCTGGGTTGCAAAGACAGTGACCTAACCCTTTAGTGTACCTGATGGTGATGAGGACACTTGGTCCGAAAATATTCATGATAAAGAAGAGAGAGAAGCAAAAATTGTTACCTCAAGGTGGTGGTTCTGGTGGCGGTCGGATTGGGCCAAGCGTTATAGCCCAATCTATTTAAGACCTCTTTTCTATTTACAAATTTACAATCCCTAACATGAATAGGATCATACAGGATCCTAACATTAAATTTATTCCAGTTATATGACCAATCTTACAATATCATCACGGGCTTATTACGGTCTATACCTAGGTCCAAAAAGGAATGTGATTTTGTGGAATGGATGATTTGGGCTCTGAAATGAAAGGAACGGGAAACAATACTTACTCGAGATATGACACAAATCAAGTTTAGATTCAAGAGTCAGATTTGGTTCAAAAGTTGGGTCTAAATCAAAGAATTGAAAATCAAAACTTTTTCCTATTAATGAAATGTGACTATCCAAAATAGGTGATTCAATTTCCAACTCTATGGGCGCAGGAATTAATGTTGGCTCGAACATTGGGTCCAAATCATATAAGGATACCGGAGTCAATATATATTCAAAATTAGAATTAAATCACAAAGTTGAGGATCAGGGTCACATTCATAATCAAGTTCAATTTCATTTAATGGAAAACTTGCCAATATATCCAAAAATTGGTATTGATCAAGTTCAAAATATTGTGGTGAAATTGATTCTTGGTTAAATTCTCCAAGATACCATGATCCTTGGTTCCAACCAATATGGGTAGGAAAATCAGGAATGGTCAATAATGCATTAGGTAGAGTTTTTTCATTCCTATTATTAATTATTTTGATCAAATGACTCATTTTTACTCTAGCCTATCAATAAATTCGAGATATTCATTTTTGGATTGCATACAATCATTTGGGACTAAATCATGAATTTCATACTTTTTCCAATTATTAATTATTTTGATCAAATGTCTCATTTTTACTCTAGCCTATCAATAAATGAGAGACACTCGTTTTGGGATTGAATACAATCATTTTGGGACCAAATAATGAATTTCATATTTTTCTAAGTCAGTAGGTTCTTCTTGTTGTTGCGGGACTTGAAAAATAATGTAAGGATCTTAGATTTGGAAATTTTTATGGGCTCATGAGTCTTTCATGTTTTGGATTTGTTGTCCGGACTCGAGGAAGCCTTCTAGAATCTTTTTTAAATAAGATTTTTCTTCTATAGGCTAATCTTGATAGGGAGTATATAAAGCTGATTGTTGGTAAGGTGGTTGACTATATGACTTGGAGGAGTTGTATTCCCACTGACTCGGTGAAGAGTGGTTATGATCATTCCAATCTTGTTCATAATACTGATTCAGATAAGACCAATCCAGGCATACTTGGTTGGTTAAAGTTATGAAATGCCGGGTTAGTGTTATCCGAGTCAAAAGAGGTTGGGATGAAATATGGATCACTATATGCATTGGAATAATTGAAATTTTAATTCATATCACAAAGATGTCAAATAAATAAATAAATAAATAAACAAATAAACAAAAAATGAATGAAAAATCTAGCCTAAGTTAGGGTAGACATTCGACCTAGACGACTCTTAACTGGTTTGACTGGCCACGGGAGGTATATTGCAACAATCTGACCATAAGTTAATCGGCCAGGTAAAGGCAAGACTAGTGAGAGGTATCCGTGACATGAAAATGAATTAAATAGCAAATTTTTTGCAAAAATAAATGAAAATAATGTGATACATGTGACACTAAATATGCAATGATTCAGAAAGAGATAGGGAAGGACACACGTTAAACTAGTCGATGATACTCGAGGTTCAACTTCGGGTGATGGTACACCTCAAGAGCAATAATATAGTATTGAAGGCAGATCCGTCTACTTAAGTTATTCGTCTATGCAGATATGGTCGCTTATGCTCTAAGTATGACATAACCTATTCTAAGTATGACATAATCTATTAAGAATCCTAAGCTTTCTGCATACAATGAGGCTATTAGTTCTTGCAAAGCTACATAATGGTTGTTGCTATGACCAAAGAGAAAGATTCTCTTCAAAAGAACCTAAAATGATAGTTTGTGAAGCCACCCATGGAACAAAACAATTTTGGCTGCAAGTGGGTCTTCAAGAAGAAAGAAAGCATACTTTTTCCTGAGTCTATAATGTTGGCCCAAAGGCCTTCCACTCTAGTTTTGATGATGATTAACTCATGTAGTTATGTGTACTAATAATCTTGTGTTATTTAGTTTCAGATCATTAATCAAGTTATTAGTTGGTGAAAACTTTCATACATCTTTCACATGTTGATTCAAGAGCCCGAGCGTTAAAGATCATATATAGCAATTGCTCGGTGGATCAAAGAGTTTTGGGTCGAGTCGACTTGGAGATTGCGCTCTACAAGAAGACATCGGTACCAGAGTTTAGTTTTGTGTTTAGATCCAAATTGTAAAGATTAGAGTAGTATGATATGCTCAAGTTCACAACACACACACGTTTCATGTTTTGAATATTGGTTTTTGGTATTTCGATTTTAGGTTTAACCGATCTTGGTTTTCATAAATAGATAGATCAAAACAAGTTTACATGGTTTAATGTATATATGATTTGTTCTATATACATACATGCTTTAATTTCCTAGACAAACTTTGTTTTGACTCACTTATTCATGTGTTTTATGTTTTGGTATTTTTGACAAAACATATTTTGGAATTAAATGACAAAAACATGGATATATAGTTGTTTCATGTATAGTGGATTTCTATCCATATGCATCATACTTCAAAGTGTTTAAATATCATGTTTTTGTATTTGGAAGAGTTTTGGACAAAACGTATTTTCTATTCAAAATCCAAGTTTTAGAAAATACAGTTTTTGGTTTTTGGTAAAAATGATAAGACACAAAAATAGTTCATATTGATTGATATTTAAGCTAAACTTTTTACCACATGTTTATATATCAATGCAAAATGATAAAACTATTTTTGGTTATTTTTAGAAAAGACAAAAGAATTTTTAAACATGTTTTTAATTCTGTTTTCTGTTCCAGGCTTCACCAGTCGACTAGTCTTCTGACCAAGTCGACTTGGCTGAAGTCGGTCGACCGGGTCGGTCGACCGACGTGCACAGAATTGTGCACGTTTGTCAGACTTGGGACGGTCGACCGTACGGGTCGACCGGGTCTGAGAGCAGAGCTCTCTGTTTGTTTGGGTTGACCGGGACGGTCGACCTGTAGCTGCCAACGGGCAAAAATTGACCGTTGGACGGTCGACTGTCTGGTCGACCGGCAGGGTTATTTTGGCAAAATCTGCTGCCAACAGCTAGTTTCCAGATTTGCCTTTAAATACCCCATTGGAAAGAGTTTTTCTCTAAGATTTTTGTGCGAATTTTTCCCTACTCTCTGGTGTTTTTACAGCAATCAAAAGAAGTTTTTGGATTCAAATTGAACAATCTATTTGGTGTTTTTGCTAGGGTTTGGAAATTCAAAGAAAAGGGTTTTTGGGAAAAAGAGTTTTGATTCATCTTCTATATCTTGGTTTCATTTTTTCCCAAGGATTTTCTTTGTGATTTTGATTTCCATTCCATTGGTTTTCTCCACACTTGAGCTAAAATCTACTATCTCTTCTATAGGATCTTTGTGTGGGAGAAAGAAATTGTTTGTGGTTGTTGTTTAGACCACCAAGTTAAAAACCCAATCTTTGTTTGGCTTTGTGCCTTGGGTTGTATCCCTCAAGTGGTGAGGTGATCCTTGTTTGCTTTGTGCTAATCCCTCGAGTTGTGAGGTGATTGTTTTGATGGATTGGAGCTTGCCTCAAGAAGGAGGTTGTGGTTGTAAAGAGAGGAGTTGGGTACTCCTTGTGAGAGTTCTTTGTGGACTTGCTAGTGGATTGGAAATCCTTCGTGTGTCGAAGGCGGGGATGTAGAGCTGGGTGCTCGAACCTCGAAACATATCTTGTTGTTTGCGCTTGATCCATTGACTCTCTCTATCTCTCTCTTTACTTTGTGCCTTGCAACTATTCATATTGTGCATTCTTATTGCTTGGCTTGGTTGTGTGTGCATCATTTGTAGATTGCACTTGAGTGTATTGCATTAAGTTTTTAAATTCCGCATTGAGTTGACTAGATTAGCATAATCACCTATTCACCCCCCTCTAGGTGATCTTTCAATTGGTATCAGAGCTAGTGCTCCTGATATTTAGGTTTAACCACCTAGGAGTGAGATCTTGGTTTGCTAATCTTCATTTGCAATGTTCATTTGCACTCATTTAGTTTGTACTCATGGATAGCCCTCCTATGTTTGACCATATTAGACTTGATGTTTGGAAGGCCAATATGAGTAGCCATTTGAAAAAACTAGGACATCTAGTTTATCTAGCCTCCACTATGGAATCATTCCCTAATAGTAGCAAGCATAAAAAGGCTAATGCATTAGCACTTAGAACACTTAGAGCATCTCTTAGTGAACATCTTTTACCGGTGATTGATCATTATGACTCGGCTTTTGCAGTTTGGAGCTTATTGACGTCTCCTGAGCTTCCAAGGATTATCAACAAGATGAGGAGATCTATGAGAGAAAAGTCCGAAGAGCGTTGCCTCATGGTCCAAGGGAATAACTCCCTTGAGGTACAATCGGATTCTCAATTAGATAATAGCTCTAGTTCCTATTGTCATGGTTGTTTTGAAGTTCAAACTTTAAATTTGGAACTTGCTCAAAAGCTTGAAAATTTATTGAAAAACACAATCTTTTGAAAGAGGACAACCTTGTTTTGAAAAATGAACTAAAGGATTTGTGTTCTAATTTGAATCAGTTTTGCAAGAGAAGGAAGAGATCACTAGTGAACGTGACTCACTAAGATCTCAACTAGACCTTGCCCTTGATGAGATTGAGATTTTGAAAAACAAAAATGATTGTAATGATGTTGTGAAAAACAATGAGGTTTTATCTTCTAAATTGGATTTTGTTTTAAAAGATAACCTTGTTTTGAAAAAAAAAATTGATTCTATTACAAAAGAATTGGATTTGATTTTGAAGAAAAATGAATCTTTGAAAATTGATATTGATTCTCATGTGTGCCATGCTAGTATAGCTTCTTCTTCTTATAGCACACCTATTGCATGCTCCACTTTATCTTCCTCTATTGAAAATGATATAAATGTTTTGAAGAAAAGTGTTGAATGTTTGGGCTCCACTTTGAGCCAATGCACATTGAATCATTCACGTTTGGAAACCTTGGTTCGCAAGAAACAAGGTCCATCTTTGCATGCACACTCTACACGGCATACACATGCTTTTCACGGACAACCATAACATGTATGCTCATGTGTACACATGTACACATTGTGGTCGAAAAGGCCACCTTGCTAGATTTTGTTATGATCGCGTTTATCATGAAATTTTAGCAACTAATTTTGTTTGGGTGAGAAAAGAAACTAACCCCTATGGACCCAAAAGAAAATGGGTACCAAAAACCACCTCCTTGACTTTTGATGTAGGTGGGAGCTCTCGCATCACATGAGAGTATTGGTGCCTTGAGGTGGATGCGTTCTAAGCCTAAAAGAGAACCATTTGGATGCTTCACTCTCAAGGAGATTTGGTGGGAGGACCACCGTGGTTTGGAGAACTAGAGATGCACCTTCATGAGTTTTGGTATCATTCTCTAACTCCCATTTTTATTTGCATGTTTTTCATGTTCATCTATATATAGCATGTCATGGTTTATTGTCCATTATGCCTATGCCATGCTTATTAGAATAGTGCTATACATGTTTAGTTACTTGAGCACCCATGTTTTATATGGATCTATATTTAGTGTTCTCACCTTGTTTAAACTAGCATGTATGCCCTAGATCTAATGCACATGCATATGCATAATGATCATGTGGATGTTTATGATTTTTGTTTTGTTGAATCATGTTTTATTATTTCATGATTAGTATGATATTTGTCATGTTTATTAGATTTATGCTTTACATGATTAGTTGTTGAGACATCCATGTTTAATATGGACCCATATTTTTGTGTTCTCTTTATGTTTTAGCTATCATGTTAATCATAGTTCTAATGCACATGTCTTTGTCATGCTAATCGTATGGTTGACTATGACTTTTTATTTTAATAATTCATGTTTTGATAAATAACTTGTGTTGTAATAGCTTAACAATGGTGATGTGTTGTATGATTTCTAATTTTGCCACATGTTTTGATGTTTATAGGCTATTATGTATTTCTTGATTCTAATAGCATGTGGATGTTCTTCATGATCATTTTTATGTCTTTCATGTTGATTTATATCCCGTTTTATTCTTAATGATTTGATTACTTGTTTAGATGTTAGTTTTCATTAAGATTAGAATTTATACTTGCACATGTAGTGGGACACAAATAAATCTTTATATATGTTTGTGCTTGGATGCTTATTTGTACCCATTAAATGTGTTAGTATAGCCTAGTTTTGATGATTCATGCATTTTAAACTTGTATTCCTATTTTTAGATTTGTTTTATGTGTATGATTTTTCATTTCATGTATATGTTTATTTGCCAAACCTTAAGATATACATGTATACCCTTTGAGTCATTTGCCTTTCATGCAAATCTATATATATGGACTCAATTGTGTTTAGGGATATGTATGTATACTTATTGTGTTGACAATTCATACATATACCTTGAAATGAAATTAGTTTTGATGAAAATTTAGTTTTTCTTGATTTCGTGTTCATTTGTTTAACTTCATGTATATGTCTATCTTGTCCAAACTATTGATTATACATGTACATCCTTGAGCCACGTGCCTTCATGCATATACTTTTGTGGACTCATTGTGTTTAGGATATGTATGTATACTTTAGTTTGTACATGACATACATATGCCTTGAAGTTTAAATCGTTTGGATGAATTTCATATTTACTAAGTGATTTCACATTTATAATGAATCTCTTATTTTTAAGATGATTTCAATTGGTGATTTCACATCTTAGATGAATTTCATGTTTTCAAGGAATTTCATATGAGCTTAATTGAATTTTTTTCATGTCGATATGTGTCACATTATACTTGTACACTCACTTTATTAGTTTACTCATGATTTGTTTTCATGAAAATTTGAATGGACTTTATGAATTTTGAGTGTTTAGTGATCATGTGATTTACATGTGTTTCATGAAAAATAATTTTGTTTTATTCCTTGCTTGAAGGATATCGTACTAGTTTTAAAAGTTTTTCCTATAACTAGTTTGTATTCTTCACTAAGGCAGTGATTTTCAAACATACTACATTTTCAAATCTATTTTTGAAAACTCCTACCTTCTATGGGAGGATGGATGGGAGATCATGTTCATGTATGCATTATAATGAAAATCATTTAAAACTTGAACCATGATTGGGAGGTAGTTATATGAGATATACATTTGATATTATTGTTATTTTAATTGGTATCATTGAATTCTTTCAATTGGTATCATTCTTGACATTTCTTGTATACTCATATGTGTTTGTATGTATGTATGCTTCATTCCAAGAATATCAATTTCTATTGGTATCTATTTTTCATATATATATATGTTTTATTTGTGCTTATTATGTCCCTATATCTTTAAGCACAAAATCTTGTTTATGCTAGTGCTTGAGCTTCAATTTTGTTTCAATTGATTACTTTTAAATTGGTATCAAGCCCATGCATCATTTTAGTTGGTATTTCATAAAGGGGGAGAAAATTTAATTTTGTCTTTCAATTGGTGATTTTTCAATTGGTATTTGTTTCCCACTCCCTTACTTTATGATTGAAAATTTTAAATTGGTATCATATGTTTAATATGAAAATTATTTACAATTGGTATCAAAATTTTGTTTAGACATTCAAAATTTATTATGTTTAATTTCAATTGATATCAAAATGTTTCATGTGTTTTTGCTTAAAATTTGTATCAATATTTTTTGTTTGTTTCCTTTCAATTGGTATCAAGATGCTATTCTTTGACATATTTTCAATTGGTACCTTAATTGATTGTCACCTCTAATTGACTTTGTTTTTGTTTTAGACAAAAAGGAAAATATTATTTTTATTGATTCATTGTTTCGAACAAAAAGGGGGAGAAATATTTATTAATTTTTCAATTGATTTGGCTTTGCTTTTACCCCTTATTGAAGATTGACTCTTTGTATTAAAAAAAAAAAGGAAAGAAGATTTTGTTTTGTTTTGGTTTTTACCCCTTTGTGGATGATTGACAAAAGGGGGGAGAAGAATTTAGGTTTATATATGCATGTTTTTGTTTTGCATATATTAAGTTTAATTTAGTTTAATTTTAATTGGTATCTAAAGCATGTTTTGTAATTGGATGTTTTGTAATTGGTATCTCTAGAGTGTAATTGGTATCTAGAGCATGTTTTGTTTTAAACATTTCATTGGAATTGGTATCTAGAGCATGTTTTGTTTTTGAACATTTCATTGGTATCTAGAACCCTTTATTATTTATGCATAGATATGCATGTTTCATGATTCATGTTTGAGAGCCTTCATTGCATATTCATTATGTTTATTTGATTATGCATGAGTTAAGGGGGAGCTTCTTTGAAGCTTAACTTTAATCCATGCATATATAACTCCATGAGTTTTGTCATCATCAAAAAGGGGGAGATTGTTGGCCCAAAGGCCTTCCACTCTAGTTTTGATGATGATTAACTCATGTAGTTATGTGTACTAATAATCTTGTGTTATTTAGTTTCAGATCATTAATCAAGTTATTAGTTGGTGAAAGATTCCATACATCTTTCACATGTTGATTCAAGAGCCCGAGCGTCAAAGATCATATATAGCAATTGCTCGGTGGATCAAAGAGTTTTGGATCGAGTCGGCTTGGAGATTGCGCTCTACAAGAAGACATCGGTACCATAGTTTAGTTTTGTATTTAGATCCAAATTGTAAAGATTAGAATAGTATGATATACTCAAGTTCACAACACACACACGTTTCATGTTTTGAATATTGGTTTTTGGTATTTCGGTTTTAGGTTTAACCGATCTTGGTTTTCATGAATAGATAGATCAAAACAAGTTTACATGGTTTAATGTATATATGATTTGTTCTATATACATACATGCTTTAATTTCCTAGACAAACTTTGTTTTGACTCACTTATTCATGTGTTTTATGTTTTGGTATTTTTGACAAAACATATTTTGGAATTAAATGACAAAAACATGGATATATAGTTGTTTCATATATAGTGGATTTCTATCCATATGCATCATGCTTCAAAGTGTTTAAATATCATGTTTTTGTATTTGGAAGAGTTTTGGACAAAACGTATTTTCTATTCAAAATCCAAGTTTTAGAAAATACAGTTTTTGATTTTTGGTAAAAATGATAAGACACAAAAATAGTTCATATTGATTGATATTTAAGCTAAACTTTTTACCACATGTTTATATATCAATGCAAAATGATAAAACTATTTTTGGTTATTTTTAGAAAAGACAAAAGAATTTTTAAACATGTTTTTAATTCTGTTTTCTGTTCTAGGCTTCACCAGTCGACTAGTCTTCTGACCAAGTCGACTTGGCTGAAGTCGGTCGACCGGGTCGGTCGACCGACGTGCACAGAATTGTGCACGTTTGTCAGACTTGGGACGGTCGACCGTCCGGGTCGACCGGGTCTGAGAGCAGAGCTCTCTGTTTGTTTGGGTCGACCGGGGCGGTCGACCGGTAGCTGCCAACGGGCAAAAATTGACCGTTGGACGGTCGACCGTCCGGTCGACCGGCAGTGTTATTTTGGCAAAATCTGCTGCCAACGGCTAGTTTCCAGATTTGCCTATAAATACCCCATTGGAAGAGTTTTTCTCTAAGATTTTTTGTGCGAATTTTTTCCTACTCTCTGGTGTTTTTACAGCAATCAAAAGAAGTTTTTGGATTCAAATTGAACAATCTATTTGGTGTTTTTGCTAAGGTTTGGAAATTCAAAGAAAAGGGTTTTTGGGAAAAAGTTTTGATTCATCTTCTATATCTTGGTTTCAGTTTTTCCCAAGGATTTTCTTTGTGATTTTGATTTCCATTCCATTGGTTTTCTCCACACTTGAGCTAAAATCTACTATCTCTTCTATAGGATCTTTGTGTGGAGAAAGAAATTGTTTTTAGTTGTTGTTTAGACCACCAAGTTAAAAACCCAATCTTTGTTTGGCTTTGTGCCTTGGGTTGTATCCCTCAAGTGGTGAGGTGATCCTTGTTTGCTTTGTGCTAATCCCTCGGGTTGTGAGGTGATTGTTTTGTTGGATTGGAGCTTGCAACAAGAAGGAGGTTATGGTTGTAAAGAGAGGAGTTAGGTACTCCTTGTGAGAGTTCTTTGTGGACTTGCTAGTGGATTGGAAATCCTTCGTGTGTCGAAGGCGGGGATGTAGAGCTGGGTGCTCGAACCTCGAAACATATCTTGTTGTTTGCACTTGATCCATTGACTCTCTCTCTATCTCTCTCTTTACTTTGTGCCTTGCAACTATTCATATTATGCATTCTTATTGCTTGGCTTGGTTGTGTGTGCATCATTTGTAGATTGCACTTGAGTGTATTGCATTAAGTTTTTAAATTCCGCATTGAGTTGACTAGATTAGCATAATCACCTATTCACCCCCCCTCTAGGTGATCTTTCATATAAGATACAAAGCATGATTGTAGCCAAAGACTACGGTCAGACAAAGGGTGTCGACTTCATTGAAGTATTCTACCCAGTTATGAAGCACACCTCTATCCGCATGTTGCTTGCCATGGTTGCATGGTTCGTTCTAGAGCTCGAGCAACTTGATGTGAAAATAACTTTTCTTCATGCTGAGCTTGAAGTGCAAATCTTTATGCTTCTGCCAGCGGGATTCGTTATTAAAGGCAAAGAAGGCCACGTGTGCAGTTTAAAAAAAATCTTTTTATGGTTTAAAGTAGTCACTTACACAATGGTATTTGAGGTTTGATAATTTCATGATTGAGCGTGGTTAATCTTGGGGTAAATATGACAGTTGTGTTTATGATCAAAAGTTCAATGATGGTTCCTTTGTATATTTGCTTTTGTATGTTGATAACATGTTGATTGCAGCTAAAGACAAGCCTAAAGTTAATAAGTTAAAAGCTCAACTCAAACAAAAATTTGAGATGAAGGATTTGAGAGCAGTGAAGAAGATTTTTGGAATGGAAATTCAAAGTAATAGGTGAGAAGGATCGAAAACTACTAATTTGGCATAATTAAGGCCCGTTGCTCTGCACGGATACCTCCCATTGCGTTTTGTCCCTACCTGGCCGATTAACCTGTGGTTAGGCTACTGCAATATACATCTCCTGGACAGTTAACCAGTTAGAAGCTATGTAGGTCTAAGGTCTACCCTAACATAGCTAGTTTTTTTCTTTCTTTTGATTATTTGTTAGTTTGCCTTTGCTTGTTCTTATTTTTGTGTGAAATGGATCATCACCATAATTTTTTCCATAATAGTTGAATCTATATTTTACCCTGACCTCTTTTGATTCAGATATCACCAACTTGGATTATGATTACATTAACTAACTAAGTATGCCGGATTGATTTTATTTGACTCAACATAATCCCCAATCTCAGTATTATGAATAAGATTGGAATGATCATCTCCAATCTTCATCGATCAATGGGGATACAACTCCCCAAAGTCATATTGTCAACCACATTTTCAACATTTAGCTCCATATACTCTTTTTCTAGAACAACTGATTGAAGAAAAAATCATTTTCAAAAAGATTCTAGTAGCCTTGCTAAGTTCGAGAGACAAGTTCAAAACATTATGGACTTATGATCACCTCAAAATTTTCAAAACCATGATACATATTCCCTTTTTCAAGTCTTATGACAACAAGAAGAAGAACCGATTGACTTGAAAAAGAGTATGGAAGCCTTAATTTAAATCCAAAATACATTCAATCAAGACATCAATAGGTTAGAAGTACAAATAAGTCATGGCCAACACTTATAGGAATAAGGAAACTCTCCCTTACCAATTGTTGACCAATCCTGATATTTATAACCCCATTGACCTAGCCCAAGAATCATGGTGTTTTGAAAATCAAGATTCAATTTCATCACAACACCTTGAGTTTGACTAATACCAAACCATTGATAAATTGGTAAGTTTTCACTAAATGAGATTGAACTTGAACATGAATGTGGCCCGATTCTCAACTTTATGATTCAGTTCCATAATTCAAATCTATATTGGTTCTGATATCCTTACCCTATTTAGACCCAATTCTCGAGCCAACATTGATTCCTATACCCATAGATCTTGAAATTGAACCCCCAATTTTGAAAAGTCACATTCTATTGATGGGAGAAGAATGTGAATTTCAATTCTTTAATTTGGACCCAACTTTTGAACCAAATCTGACTCTCGAATCTAAATTTGATTTAAGTGATATTCTAAGTGTTGGTTCTTGAACATTTCACGCTTGAGCCCAAATCAACAATTCCACAAAGTCACATTCCTTTGTTGGACAAAGGTATAGGACATATTGATTTTGAGATGATATTCTAAGATTGGTCATATAACCGGGATGATTTTCATGTTAGGATCTTGCATGATTCTAATCAAATAGGGGATAATAAAAATATAAATAGGAAAGAGGTCAAAGGTAGGTTCCTTGAAACTCCACATTATTTAAATTGGAAAGTAACGTTTGCACCAATCTGACCACCACCTGAACCACCACCTTGAGGTAATTTTTTTTTCATTTCTTCCTTTTCATGTATATATACATTCATTCATACATTGAGGAAAATGCATGAGATAGGTATGGGGGAGAGTTCTAACACAGGTTTCTTCTTTTTTATAAAACAAAAATATTTTCTTTTTCTTTTAAAAACTTTTTGAAAAGAGAAACAATATTTTGACCTATTTTTGTGAGAAATTAAGTTAGTTTTAAGAAATGGAAAATCATAATTAGAAATTCTTATACTTGATCAAAGCAAAATTATTTGTTTGATTTATAGGTTTAGGAAGAAAAATTGAAAAAGTAATTTAGCCATTGATTTTTACTTTGATGAAATATGCATACTTTATACACTTATATACTTAGGGTTCAAAAACAAAGATACTTATGCCTTATTAAAAAAGAAAAATTATTATTTATTAAAAATTATCTGATTAAGCTAGATAATTATGCCTCATAAAGCATAAATATTTACGCCTAAAAGTGGTCCATATAATCAATAAAAACCCTTAGTTTTATGGCCTTGTTTACTCTAGACCTTAAGTCCTTAGGATGTTTTCTCACCCGATGTTCGTCCGATTTGAGAGTCACTAACTAAAAGGCTCATTACATGGGTGAATTAGAAAGCCCTATAGAAGGAAGAGACATTACCACCAAAATATGTAAAATAAGGCATAAGAGTTAGAGTTAAAGAATGCTGAGTCATATATTCACGGTTATAAAGGTGCATATGATTTAAGGTAAACTGAAAGACTTGGTGAGAAATACAGTTTGATTCTTACCTTGATTGATAAAAAGTTCTTATAATGTGGACTAAGTTTAGGAATATATAGTTCAGTAATCCTATGACTTATAGAATACTTAGTTTTGCAAGAATACTTCAAATATTTTCTTTCTTTTTCAAATTGTGTTTTCAAAATATTGACACTTTATTTTTCTTTCTTTCATGGATTTTTTCGGTGTAATTCACTGAAAACCTCACGAGACAGAACTCGTCCTTTAGGGGAAACCTAGGGTATAACGGCTTATTGTACGGGCTAAGTGCAACCGTGATTTCTATAAAAGTGAGTTAGATTAGGTTAGCTCTATTTTACTTTTTGTTTGTTTTGCTCGAGGACGAGCAAAAGATAGGTGTGAGGGTGTGATCTATTAACATTCCCACATCTTTTATGTAATAAACTTTGCAAATTAACTAGTCTTAATGTCTGATTTTTGCAGATGATAATCAATTAAAAAGAGAGAATAATACCAAATAAATACCAATTAAATCAGATTTCTATAAATCTACTTGAATAGCATGTAGTTCGATAGGAATATTGCCAAATCCAGAGCTCAAATTGAAAAACCAATAGGATAAGATGAGATGTCAGAAGAATCAAGAGCATGCGGCCCCAAATCTGGCACTCTGGCCAGATTCTTACTGTAGAAAAGTGTCCAGAGTCGCGTTTCGACGGCTTTGTTGAAATTTATTGAGGGAATGTTTGTTCCCCCTATCTTCAAATGCTTCTCTTCTTTCAATTTTTCCTATAAATACTACAAAATCAGATGGCAAATGTGCGCCACACTCTAGAAGAGAGCTAGGATTAGGGTTTTTGTTCTAGTTTAACTTAGGATTTTTATATTTATTTAGGTAATTTTTTGTTTATTTGTAAGCTTAAATTAGAGATGAGAATCATGTTAAAAGGAGAGAGGATTGTACTGAGAAGTGACACCAATGTAATTTTCTTTCTTTTTTTCATCATTTTTCAATTTAATGAAAAGTTTATCTTTCGTCTTATTTTTTCTTTATGTTTTCTGTTTATTATATATCCAAGAGAATTAGCAGCATTAGAATTGCTTTACCTTTGCGAATGCCACTGATAGCTCATGATGATAGATTCCTCCTTGTTAATGTCCATAACATTCTTTCTCCTAAAAATCTTGATGATGTTATGTTGACGGGGACGGAATCTGATCTTATTAGTTATGTTTTGATCGCCTCCGAATCAAGGTAAAGCTTCACCAAGATCCAATGTACGATAATCAACATAAGAGGTAAGTATACTTTTAGATCTTTCCTTTTTTATTTTTATTTCTCAGTTAAGAAATACTTTTAAAACCATTACCTTCATCTTTATTTTTTTTTTTGATATTTACTTTTAATTTAACTTAGTATTCTTCCATTTTCCTTTTTTTTCGAAACTAAGAAAAAATCTTTAACCTACTTTTAAGTAATTTAAAAAGAATACTTAACGCTTTCATCGCAGTCTTTCCTTATGGATCACGACCTGAATAGTCACTTGCTACAGCGGTAGTATTAAGGAACTAAAGCAATATCTATCTATCATTTCTAAACTGTATTTTTTATACAGGTTTCATCTCGATCAAATTTTGACGTCGTTGCTGAGAAGGGATGGTAATTTTCTAACATTTACTACCAGTTAACGTTTTTCTTCTCTGTTTCTATACGCAGGGACCAAATTTAGGAAAATAATTATTGCAGTTGACATAATGCTACTTTGTGACTCTGCCCAAGAAGGTAGAGCACCAGACCACTCCTCTTTGCCATGAAAACGCAGCCATAGCCGCGTTTGCACGGCCAGGGTGGTGAACTACTCACCTTTGTTTTTTACAGAGGGGGTGAATTGGAAAAATACAGATTATGCAGCATTTAGATTTTCTGTTTATATTTTTTCGCACACTGTTTCTAATTCAATAGTAACATGTGATTGTTAAAGTTAAAAAATGATTAGACTTGCATTTAGGCATTTGTTAAATTCATTGACCTTTACATTACTGTTAAAGTGTGCTGGTGCAATGATACATCTGCATCGCATGTACCTTAGGATACACACTTGTATGATATATTGCTTGAGTGTTATTTTTAGATATATACATTTGCACGCGCACTAAAATGAATTAAGGGCATAAACCGATAAATAAGATAAGTTGGGGAGTTAATACCGATAAACAAGATCATGCGACAAGAGAAGAGAGATAGACATAGAGTGTTGGAAGAGAAAAGAGAAGACTCCTTACAGCTTGCTGAGTTGAAGTTTTTACTTTCAATCACTTTGAGATTTCAGCATTGTATAAGGTTTATACCTTATCAGTGAGCTATCAATGATAACAAGAAGATCCAGCTTCAAATTTGATTTGTCAACTTAGAACAAGAAATAATCTTCATCGCTATACGAAAAACCTGACACTGAGGAAAGGAAAGAGCAATCATCCTTCCTCTTTTGTAATCGAATTTTTGATCTGTTGTAATCTTCTTTTTAAGTAATTAAAGATTTTACGCGCTCAATTTTCTGACAAACATTGTTCCACATACACTTCTTCTATTTATCCATTTAGAAATGCACTCTTGATATCCATTTAAAATAATTTAAATTTTTTGTAGCAAACAAAAGTTAAGGTCATACAAATGGCTTCAAGTCGTCTAACAGGTGCAAAGGTCTCATCAAAACTGATTCTCTCGATTTGATTATAGCCTTGGGCAACTTGCCTGGCCTTATTTCTAATTACATTTCTGGACTCATCTAGCCTATTCCTGAATACACACATAGTACCAATAGTTGGCAGATCATTAGGTCAAGGAATAAGTTTTGAAAGTACAACTAGCTGGGGGGTATATAGGTGTAGTGATAATCTAGGAGAAATAATGTAGTATTATAACTAAATGCTAAACACACACTATATGTAATCAAGAGTGAGTCCCAGTTCCCCATGAAGTGCTCTGAAACTTCTCCTCACTATTTCTCTAAATTACGAGTTAAGGTGCTTCAATAGCTCTCTTGGTTGAACACAAGTGTGAGTACACAAACAATATTAAGCATGTATATATATGATCACTAATGACAAATGCAAGATATATAAAGAGATAGTTGAGAGATAGAGAGGTCCAAACGCAAACACAATGATATGTTTCGAGTTTCGAGCCACTGCTCTACGTCCCCGCCTTCACACAGAAGAATTCCCACTATCAACTATTAGATCTTCCACAAGGGGACCTCCACCGAGGAATTACAACTTACACTGGGAGTACACAACTCCAACTCTCTCACACACCTCTACACAAGATGGTAGACACAAAACAAAGAAAAGTTTACAACTTGGCGATCTCAAAGATCACAAACACAATTTGGTGATCACAAAAGATCACAAACGAAACACCTCTCACAAACAAGATCCTAGAGAATAGATTTGCAACAAAGAGCTCAAGTATGTGAGTGCACCAAGTATTTGAAAGAGAAAACACAAAGAAAACTCTTGGAAAAACTCTAGAAATTATATAAAAATTTAGGACAAGAAGCTAAAATCCCAAAACTTATTTTCTTTTGATTTTTCAAAACTTTAAAACAAATACAAATAAGTATTTTGTAGCTCAAAAAGTTCTTTAAAAACTTGTTGCTAAAACACTGTAGAATATGGAAAAAATTGCTCTTAAAAATCTTAGTGAAAGCTAGATCCAAGAACACATTTTATAGAGGTTCAGAAAACTAGCCGTTGGAGGCTAAACCCAGGCCAGGCTGGCTTGCCGGTCGACCGTTCGGTCGAACGGCCAATGGTCATAGAAATGACCATTGGGGTTGTCAGCCGACCGCCCGGTCGACCGTCCCCAATGGCAAGAGAATAAAATTATCCGTCGGTCGATCGTTTGGTCAACCGGCCTTTAGCCGAGAGAGGGCTTAAGCCAGTCGGTCAACCGAACAGTCGACAGCTCCTTGCTACGGTCAACAAGTTGGTTGACCGAGCCAGGGCTAAGGGCTTATGCATGTTTCTTGTGCACTTTGGTCGACCGCTCGATTGACCGATCCATGCTTCGGTCGACTGCTCGGTCGGCCGACAACAGCCCAAAAACAGGATTTAAAGGTTTGAAAACTAACTTGTTAAATCCATAAAAATTCATTTAAATCCCAATAAATTTCACAAAAATAAGTTCATATAAATACTTTGAAGTACAGACATGTGTGATAAAACGTCAATATATATTACAAACATGTGAACTATTTTTGAGGTAAAGAAATATAGGCATAAACCAAAAACTGTATTTTCTAAAATCAAACTTTAAAATAGAAAACTGATTTCTCAAAAACTTGTATAGATACAAAAGCAAGATAATGAAACGCATGTGAAGCATAGTGTGTATGGGTAGAATTCAATTCACATAGTAAATGATATATCTTTATCTTTGACAAGAAATGCCAAAATAAGTTTTGATGAAAACAAAACTTAAACACATGACTAGATACATCAAAGTAGATTTTTCTAAACATATATGAACATCAATGTATATGGACGAAATATATATTCATATAAACAAATGTAAACTTGTTTTGATGAAATCTATTTATGAAACAAAAGATGTATTCTTGATAATCCGAAACTCAAAAACCTAAACACAAAACTTGAAACTTGTTTCTATGAGTTTTGTGTAAACCAAATAACATAACCTTTTTAAACAAAATGGTTAAACCGAAAACCAAACTGTAAACTTTTGTGTGTCTGTGTGTGTATACTTGAGCAATTCAAGACTAGACTATCCTTACACAAGATCTAAGCTAAACAAATCTAGACCAAAGTCTTCTTGTCGATCTTGTTCTCTAAGTCGACTTGATCCAAATATGATACATAGAGATTGACTCCATCTTGAGTACTTGATGCGATCTTTTAATCATGAGCTCATGAATCAACTCATGATAGCTTGGAAACTTGACTTCACATCTTTGTTGAAGCTAAACATGACTTCACGTCTTTGTTGAAGCTAAACACTAACTATGATCTTGACCTATATCTGAAACTTAGTAAACACAAGAACATTTGTAACATAACTTCATAAGTTAGTCATCATCAAAATTAGTGTAAAAGACTTTCAGGCAAATAATCTTTTTTGATGATGACAAAACTTATGAGGTTTTATATGCATGGATTAAAGATAAGCTTTATAGAAGCTCCCCCTTAACTAATGCATAGCAATAAAACATATAGATATTCATTAAAAACGCATAATACCAATCATAATAATCATATAGATATTCAATGTTAGCTCTAGGTACCAAATGTATGCAAAATAAGCTTTTGATACTAATTTCAAATGAGTATGCAATGTAAGCTCTTGATACTAATGCTTTTGATCCCAATTTAAAATATGCAATATCAATTGAAAATATGATACCAAATGAATATAAGTGAATATGCAATATGAGCTCTTGATACCAATAAACCAATATAAGCTCTTAATATTAATAAACAAACCAACATAAGCTATTGAAAAAAATAAACAAACCAATAGAATTAATATGCATAAAAACTAGATATCAAACAAAATATATGCATAAAACTAGATATCAAAACAAAATATATGCATAAAACTAAAACATGCATATATAACTAATCTTTCTTTCTTTTTTGTCAATCATCAACAAAGAGGATAAGAAAAACAAAACATGATGAATGTATATGCGATATGAATCCATGAAGAGGAGAGACTATAAGGAACTCTCATTGCATACATGCATTATATGAAGAAAAGAATGACTAAACCCTAACCCATATATGCATAATATACAATGTATAGTTGGAGATGATAAGCTCCCCATACACACGTGTACCATATAAAAATAAAATATCAAGCTCTTCTCTATATATAACACTCATTATGAATATATATATAGAGAGAGGAGATGTTAAGCTCCCCTTGCATATAAGCAATATATGTCAAAACAAATTTTGAAAACTAATTAAAATAAATTTTGATACTAATAGAAACTAACAACATATGTCAATGAAAAATAATTTGATATCAAAAAAATACCAATTGAATGGCACTATGAATATCACATAAAAATTATACCAATTTAATGTTAATAATCCATGATATCAATTGTAAACTTTTTTAATATAACTACCAATTTTGCAATATAGATACAAATTGTAAACAATTGATACAAATATAAAAATATAAGCAATTTTTAAAACAAATATTTTTCTCAAAAAGAGTAAGAGTAAGATACCGATTGAAATATATATATGAAATACAAATTGAAAATAAAATCAAGAATTTTTCTCCCCTTTTTGAAATACCAACAAGATCAATGTATAAGCTTGTAAAAGATACCAATAAACATTTAAAGTAAATCAAGCTTAGCATGTAACAATTTGTGCTATAAAATATATATGTATAAACATTTTTAAACTAGCACAAAAAAAATCATATATATGTATGTATGATCAATTTAAATATCAATTGATAAATGATGCAAACATATATAAGAAAACATAAGTATAAAAAATGAAATATCATTGAAATCAAGTATAACTCAAAACATCCACCTATCATGCACATGTTTAAAAAGATGTTCATAAGAGCATACAACGTATGGTCGCCTAACCAACCGCCCTTTGTAAGGCAGAAGTTTTCAAAATTAATATTTTGAAAATAATTTAGTATAGATTGAAAACATTTCCAATTGAAGAATAAGAAAGTAGTTTTAAGATAATTTTGAAAACTAGTATGCTTTCAAGCAAGTAATAAAACAATATATGTTTCATGATATATGAGAATTACACGAGAATCGACACTCAAAAATCTATAGATCATATAAATTCTCATGAATCTAAAATCATGAGTAAACAGAAAATATAAAGTGCACAAGAATCATATAATAAACATAATCATGGAGATAGAATAATGAAGCTCAAGTCATCGAAACATATGAAATTTTTTTTCATAAATATGAAATCATAAAATATGAAAATTCTATTTTTATCAAAAACTAAGCAAACTTCAAGGCATAAATGTATGTTTTATCAAAACTAAAGTATACATATTATCCAAATATGAATTGAGTCCATAAGTGAGTATATGGCATATGAAGCAAGTGACTCAAGGATAGAACATGTGTATCTAATAGTTTAGGCAAAATCAACATATATATGAAGTTAAACACATTTTCAAGAAAATATGAACAAGGGTGATTTAAAAACAAATATAGGAATACAAGTATAAATGTGAGAGTCATCAAAACTAGGTTATACAAGTACATCTAATGAGTACACATGAACAATAAAGCTCGCAATCTTAAGAATCAAGTATAGCTCACTAATTGTACAACTATATCACAACTTTTAATAAACATTACATCTAAATAAGTAATCAAAACATGAAGAATGAAAAAACTGAAACATTATTGTGAGTGTTATTAGAACTAGGATATACACAGTAGCTAAACTATGTGAGAACACATAAATATGAATTCATATAAACATGGGTGTATCTCAAACACTATATATGTATATTATAAGTATAATAGGCATTGCATTTAAACATAATGAGCATGAAAACTAAGATGCTAAAAATCATCAATCTTTGAACATGAAAGCATATAAATATAAACAAAGTAAGGATAATAGAGATAGTTACCAAACCAAGTGAACTAATCACTATATCTCCAAACCATAGTGGTCCTCCCATCAAAACTTTGTTGATAGCGATGCATCCAATGTATTGGCCATCAAGATCAAACACATCAACCATCAAGGTACCAATACCCTCACGTCTTGTGAGAACCCATATCTACATCAAAAGAAATTGGAATAGATTTTGGTACCCAAACTTTCTTGTGTCCATGGGGGTTAATGTCTCTCCTAACCCAAACATTCCTACTTGCAAAATTTGAAATATTTAATCTATCATAACAAAATTTTGCAAGATGGCCTTTGCAAGCAAAATGTGTACAAGTGTACATTATAGCATACAAAGAATCATGTGTATGAGCATGACGAGCTTCTGTATGCCGTGATGGGTATGCATGCATATGTAAAACATGTTTCTTTTGAAACATTGGTTCATGGCATATTAGCTGAAAGTGGAGACCAAACAATCTACTCTCTTCTTCAAAGCACAAGTATCATTATTAACGAAAGAAGAAGTGGAGCATGCAAGAGAAATAAAATTCTTATCACTAGGAGTTAAAACAATAGAAGCATGATAAAACCATTTTTCAAAGAAATATTTTCTAAAGAAATGCATTTCAATTCTTTAGAAATCAAAACAATTTTGTTTTTCAAAAGAATCATTCTCTTTTAAAATAAAATCTAGTTTTGATTCTTCTTCAAAACATTATCAAAATCATTTTGTTCTTTAAAATCTCATTTTCATTTAAAACAAGATCTAGTTGGGTTTTCAAGGAATCCCATTCACTTGAAATCTCAACTTTTTCTTTTAAAATTTAATCAAGTTTGAAAACAACATCTCATTTTCTTTCTTTAAATCAAAACTTTTATTTTCAAAACTTTGTACTTCAAAAGCAAGTTTTCACGAAACTCGAAAAGCTCTTCATTCAAAGCATGGACATCTATACTACTATCATAATTATTGAAAGAGCTAGCACAATAATCTAGATAAGTGTTTGAAGGTATCTCAGGGAGTCAATCCCTTAGAACATGTAGCACGCTTTCTTGGACTCAACTAATGGATTCCTTCTCCAAAATGTTTATCAATTGTTCCTTTACAGAGGTCAAAGTGTTCCACATTACAAAAGCGGAATCACAAAAACCAAAGATAAATGATTTTTGCTAAGTGTTGACATAAGTGTATGCAATACTTGTGTATTGGCCTCAAAGTACTTGTCATTACTAACATAAAATTTCTTGGTAGTGGCAAGATAGACATGCAATCTTAGGACATTGAGGCAAGCACTCATCTTAACTTTTTACATATCAATGTTGGAAGCATCAAACATGGGTGGTGCAAGATAATCCATGAGTGTAAACAATATGTGCGCAAAGCAACTAACTAGATTAGCGAAAACGAATCACACTCCTAGGTGGTTAAACCGAATATCAGTAACGTAGGCTCTGATATCATTTGAATGTACACCTAGTAGAGGTGAATAGATGTGTGAATAGATGTAGTGCTAATTTAGGACAAATAATGTGAAATTAAAACTAAATGATAAACACACTATGTGTAACCAAGAGTGAGTTTGAATTCCCCGTGAAGGGCTCTGGAAAATCTCCTCACTATTCCTTACGAGTTGAGGTGCTTCAATAGCTCTCTTAATTGAACACAAGTATAAGCACACAAACAATATCACGCAGCATATATATGAGCAATAATGATTTTTCAATATATATGAGGAGAGAGTTGAGAGATAGAGAGATCCAAACGCAAACACAAGGATATATTTTGAGGTTCGAGCCACCGCTCTACGTCTCTTCCTTCACACAAAAGGATTCCCACTATCCACTATTGGATCTTCCATAAAGGGACATCCACCGAGGAATTACAACTTACACTGGGAGTACACACCTCCAACTCTCTCACACATCTCTACACAAGAGGGTAGGCACAAAGCAAAGAAAAGATTATAACTTGGCGATCCCAAATATCACAAACACAACATGGTGATCACAAAAGATCACAAACAAAACACCTATCATAAATAAGATACTAGAGGATAGATTTGCAATGAAGAGTTGAAGCATGTGAGTGCACAAAATTTTTGAATAAGATAACACAAAGAAAACTCTTAGGAAAACTCTAAAAATGATATAGAAATTTAGGACAAGAAACTAGAATCCCAAAACTTGTTTCTTTTGATTTTCCACAACTTTGAAACAAATACAAATAAAGATTTTGTAGCTCAAAAGCTTCTTTAAAAACTTGCTGCTAAAACACTGTAGAAGATGGAAAAAATTGCTCTTAAAAATCTTAGGAAAAGCTAGCCCAAAGAACCCGTTTTTATAGGGGTTCAGAAAACTAACCGTTGGTGGCTAAACCCAGGTCAGACAGGCATGTTAGTCGACCGTCCGGTCGACCGGCCAACGATCATAAAAATGACTATTAGGGTTGCACGTCGACCGCCCCAAGGCAAGAGAATAAAATTCTCTATCGGTAGACCAGCCTCTACCCGAGAGAGGGTTTGAGCCAGACGGTCGACCGAGCAGTCGAGCACTCCTTGCTATGATCGACCGGTAACTAAGGTGTAAAATAAGGCATAAGAGTTAGAGTTAAAGAATACTGAGTCATATATTCATGGTCATAATGGTTCATACGATTTAGGGTAAACTGAAAGACTTGGTGAGAAATACAATTTGATTCTTACCTTGATTGATAAAAAGTTCTTGCATGTAGACTAAGTTTAGGAATGTATAGTTCAGTAATCCTATGACTTATAGAATACTTATTTTTGCAAGAATCAAATATTTTCTTTTTTTCAAAATGTGTTTTCAAAATACTGACACTTTATGCAGTATCTTGAAAACCCAACTAGATCGTGTTTTAAATGAATATGAGATTTTAAAGAACAAAAACAATTTTGATAATGTTTTGAAGAAGAATCAAAACTAGATTTTATTTTAAAAGAGAATGATTCTTTTAACAAACAAAATTGTTTTGATTTCTAAAGAATTGAAATGCATTTTTTTAGAAAATATTTCTTTGAAAAATGATTTTATCTCCAACTGATAAGAATTTTATTGTAATCAATTTTTGATCTGATGTAATCTTCCTTTCAAGTAATTACAGATTTTTACACGCTTAATTTTCTGACAAACATTGTTCCACATACACTTCTTCTATATATCCATTTAGAAATGCACTCTTGATATCCATTTAAAATAATTTAAATTTTTTGCAGCATACAAAAGTTACTGTCATACAAATGGCTTCAAGTCGTGTAGCAGGTGCAAAGGTCTCATCAAACTGATTCTCTCGATTTGATTGTAGCCTTGGGCAACTAGCCTAGCCTTATTTCTAATTACATTTATGGACTCATCTAGCCTATTCTTGAATACACACATAGTACCAATAGCTGGCATATCATTAGCTTAAGGAACAAGTTTTGAAAGTACACCAAGCTGGGGGGGGGGGGGTGAACAGGTGTAGTTCTAATCTAGGAGAAATAATGCTGAATTAAAACTAAATGCTAAACACACACTATGTGTAACTAAGAGTGAGTCTGAATTTCCCGTGAAGGGCTCTGTAACTTCTTCTCACTATTTCTCTAAATTACGAGTTGAGGTGATTCAATAGCTCTCTTGGTTGAACACAAGTGTGAGTATACAAACAATATCAAGCATGTATATATATGAGCAATTATGACAATGCAAGATATATAATGAGAGAGTTGAGAGATAGAGAGATCCAAACGCAAACACAATGATATGTTTCGAGTTTCAAGCTACTCTACGTCCCCGCCTTCACATAGAAGGATTCCCACTATCCACTATTGGATCTTCGACAAAGGGACCTCCACTGAGGAATTATAACTTACACCGGGAGTACACAACTCCAACTCTCTCACACACCTCTATACAAGAGGGTAGATACAAAGCAAAGAAAAGATTACAACGTGATGATACCAAAGATCACAACTTGGTGATCCCAAATATCACAAACACAATTTGGTGATCACAAAAGATCACAAATAAAACGCCTCTCACAAATAAGATCCTAGAGGATAGATTTGCAACGAAGAGCTCAAGTATGTGAGTGCACAAAGTATTTGAAAGAGAAGAGAAAACACAAAGAAAACTCTTGGAAAAACTCTAGAAATGATATAAAAATTTAGGACAAGAAACTAAAATCCTCAAACTTATTTTCTTTTGATTTTTCAAAACTTTAAAACAAATACAAATAAGAATTTTGTAGCTCAAAAACTTCTTTCAAAACATGTTGCTAAAACATTGTAGAATATGAAAAAAATTGCTCTTAAAAATCTTAGTGAAAGCTAGCTCCAAGAACCCATTTTTATAGGTGTTCAGAAAACTAGCCGTTGGAGGCTAAACCCAGGCCAGACTGGCTTATCGGTCGACCGTTCGATCGAACAGCCAATGGTCATAAAAATGACCATTGATGTTGTCGGTCGATTGCCTGGTCGACCGTCCCCCAAGGCAATAGAATAAAATTCTCCGTTGGTCGACCGTTCGGTTAGCCGGCCTCTAGCCGAGAGAGGGCTTGAGCCAGTCGGTCGACCGAACAGTCGACCGCTCATTGCTACAGTCGACAGGTTAGTTGATTGAGCCAGGGCTAAGGGCTTGTGCACGTCGGTCGACCACTTGATTGACCGAGCCATGCTTCGGTCGACTGCTCGGTCGGCCGACAGCAGCCCAAAAACAGGATTTAAAGGTTTTGAAAACTAACTTGTTAAATCCATAAAAATTCATTTAAATCCCAGTAAATTCAACAAAAATAAGTTAATGTAAATACTTTGAAGTATAGACATGTGTGATAAAAGATCAACACTTATTACAAACATGTGAACTATTTTTGAGGTAAAGAAATATAGGCATAAACCAAAACTGTATTTTCCAAAATCAAACTTTGAAATAGAAAATAGATTTCTCTAAAACTTGTATAGATACAAAAATAAGATATTGAAACACATTTGAAGCATAGTGTGTATGGATAGAATTTAATACACATAATAAATGATATATTCTTATTTTTGACAATAAATACTAAAATAAATTTTGATGAAAAAAAACTTAAACACATGACTAGATACATCAAAGTAGGTTTTTCTAATCATATATGAACATCAATGTATATGGACAAATCTAATATACATAAAAATCAATGTAAATTTGTTTTGACAAAATCTATTTATGAAACAAAAGATGAATTCTTGATAATCCGAAACTCAAACCGGAAACACAAAAATTGAAACTTATTTCTATGAGTTTGGTGTAAACCAAGTAAACATAACCTTTTTAAACTAAAATGGTTAAATCGAAAACCAAACTATAAACTTGTGTGTATGTGTGTACTTGAGCAATTCAAAACTAGACTATCCTTATACAAGATCTAAACTAAACAAACCTAGACCAAAGTCTTCTTGTCGATCTTCTTCTCCAAGTCAACTTGATCCAAACACGATCCATAGAGATTGACTCCATCTTAAGTACTTGATGCGATCTTTTAAGCATGAGCTCTTGAATCAACTCATGATAGCTTTGAAAGTTGACTTCACGTCTTTTTGAAGCTAAACACCAACTATGATCTTGACCTATATCTAAAACTTATTAAACACAAGATCATTTGTAACATAACTTCATAATAGTCATCAACAAAATTAGTGCGAAAGGGCTTCGGATCAACAATCTCCCCCTTTTTGATGATGACAAAACTTACGAGCTTATATATGCATGGATTAAAGATAAGCTTTATAGAAGCTCCCCTTAACTCATGCATAGCAATAAAACATATAGATATTCAATAAAGGCGCATTATACCAATCATAATAATCATATTGATATTCAATGCTAGCTCTAGGTACCAAATGTATGCAAAATAAGCTTTTGATACTAATTTCAAATGAGTAAGCAATGTAAGCTCTTTATACTAGTGCTCTTGATACCAAATTAAAATATGCAATACCAGTTGAAAATATGATACCAAATGAATATAAATGAAAATGCAATATGAGCTTTTGATACCAACAAACCAATATACGCTCTTAATATAAATAAACAAGCCAATATAAGCTATTGATACCAATAAACAAACCAATAGAATGGATGTGCATAAAAACTAGATATCAAAACAAAATATATGCATAAAACTAAAACATGCATATATAAACTATTCTTTCCCCCTTTTTTTTCAATCATCAACAAACAGGAAAAGAAAAACAAAACATGATGAATGTATATGCGATATGAATTCATGAAGAGGAGAGACCATAAGGAACTCCCCTTCCATACATGCGTTACATGAAGAAAAGGATGACTAAACCCTAACCCATATACGCATAATATACAATGTATAGTTGGAGATGTTAAGCTCCCCATATACATGTGTACCATATAAAGAAATAATATCAAGCTCTTCTCCATATACTACACTCATTATGAATTTATATGAGAGGAGATGTTAAGCTCCCCTTGCATATAAGCAATATATGTCAAAACAAATTTTGAAAACTAATTAAAATAAATTTTGATGCCAATAGAAACTAACAACATATGTCAATGAAAAATATTTTGATATCAAAAAAAATACAAATTGAATGGCACCATGGATATCACATAAAAATTATACCAATTTAATTTTAATAATCCATGATATCAATTGTAAACTTTTTCAATATAACTACCAATTTTTAAATATAGATACCAACTGTAAACAATTGATACCAATATGAAAATATAAGCAATTTTTAAAACAAAATATTTTTCTCAAAAAGAGTAGGAGTAAGACACCGATTGAAACATATATATGAAATACCAATTGAATACAAAATCAAGAATTTTTCTCCCCCTTTTTGAAATACCAACAAGATCAATGCAAAAGCTTGTAAAAGATACCAATAAACATTTAGAACTAAATCAAGCTTAGCATGTAACAATCTTTGTTATAAATATATATGTATAAATATTTTTAAATAGCACAAGAAATCATATATATATGTATGATATATTTAAATATCAATTGATAAATGATGCCTACATATATAAGAAAACATGAGCATATAAAAATGAAATATCATTGATATCATGTATATCTCATAACCTCCACCCTTTCATGCACATATTTAAAAAGATGTTCAATAAGAGCATACAAGGCATGATCGCCTAACCAACCGCTCTTTGTAAGGCAGAAGTTTTCAAAACTAATATTTTGAAAATAATTTAGTATAGATTGAAAACTCTGCCAATTGAAGAATAAGGAACTAGTTTTAAGGTAATTTTGAAAACTAGTATGAATCCTTCAAGTAAGGAAAAAAACAAATATATATTTAATGATATATGAAAATTACACGAGAATCGACACTCAAAAATCTATAAATCACATAGATTCTCATGAATCCAAATCATGAGTAAACACAAAATATAGAGTGCACAAGAATCATGTAATAAATATAATCATGGAGATAAGACAATGAAGCTCAAGTCATCGAAACATATGAACTTTCTTTTTCATAAATATGAAATCATAAAATATGAAAATTCTATTTTTATCAAAAACTAAGCAAACTTAAAGGCATATGTATGTTTTGTCAAAACTAAAGCATACATATTATCCAAATCTGAATTGAGTTCATAAATGAGTATATGGCATATGAAGCAAGTGACTCAAGGATAGAATATATATATCTAATAGTTTAGGTAAAATCTACATATATATGAAGTTAAACACATCTTCAAGAAAATATGAACAAGGGTGATTTAAAAGCTAATATATGAATACAAGTATAAATGTAAGAGTCATCAAAACTATGTTATACAAGTACATCTAATGAGTACACATGAGCAATAATACACGCAATCTTGAGAATCAAGTATAACTCACTAATTGTATAAGTATAATCGCAATTTTTAACAAGCATTACATCTAAATAAGTAATCAAAATATGAAGCATAAAAACACTAAAACATGTTTTGAAATAACTAGTGTAATTGTGAGTGTTATTAGAATTAGGATATATACAGTAGCTAAACTGTAGTGAGAACACATAAATATTAATTCATATAAAAATGGGTGTATCTCAAACACTATATATATATCACAAGTCTAATAGGCATTGCATTTAAACACAATGAGCCTGAAAACTAAGATGCTAAAAATCATCAATCTTTGAACATGAAAGCATATAAATATAAACAAAGTAAGGATAATAGAGATAGTTACCAAACTGAGTGAACTAGCCTCTATATCTCCAAATCATGGTGGTTCTCCCATCAAAACTTTCTTGATAGCGATGCATCCAATATATTGTCCATCAAGATCGAACGCATCCACCATCAAGGCACCAATACCCTCACGTGTTGTGAGAACCCATAGCTACATCAAAAGAAATAGGAATAGCTTTTGGTACCCAAACTTTCCTGAGTCCATGGGGGTTAGTGTCTCTCCTAACCCAAACATTCTTACTTGCAAAATTAGAAATATTTAATTTATCATAACAAAATTTTGCAAGATAGCCTTTGTGACCAGAATATGTACAAGTGTACATTCTAGCATACAAAGAATCATGTGTGTGAGCATGATGAGCATGTGTATGCCGTGATAGGTATGCATGCATAAGTGGAGCTTGTTTCTTTTGAAACATGGGTGATTGAAACGGGAAAATAGTAAAGAAAGAGTTTAGAAAATCTTAGTCTCATTTCAAGGTAACCGCGTAGCAAGGGTTAGACGGGTCGATCCACAGGAAAGGATGCGATGGAAGCTTTTTGAAACGATCTTTTCTGTAATTGGTTTGGAAAAGAAAAAAGATATTGATTGTGAGAATTAGTTTTAATCAAGCAAAAGAATTATAGTTTACTAATCATCTACCACAACCAAAGTATTAGTCTCAAAGAATGAACATGATATTGAAAGAAGAATTACATACCCAAGGGTTTTGATTGGGAATCAAGCAAGATGAAAAAAATGTTGTAAACCCTAATTAGTTTGCACTAATAAAAATTAAACTATAGTTCATTTTAATTTCAAAGAATAGCATAAGAAAAAGTCCACTTAAATTTATGCTATCAAAGTATTTAAATATGAACCATGAATGACCGTTTAAAAATGCAACCCAAATTAGTTAAACTAAATTATTGATTCAAGAATACGAATTTTAATCCTAGGGTTCTTAACAAGCATAGATGTCAATCAGTTCATCTTTTAAACTAAACTAGGGTTGATCGAGAGATTAGCAAACTATAGTTTTAATTAGTTACTCATATTTTTATTTTTATTTTCAATAAGAAAAGTTGCATCAAAACGAAAAGAAGAAAAATAAATAATTTAAACAAAAAACTAAATTGAATTGCAAAGAATAAAAAGAATGAAGAACCTTTTTATTAGATGTCACTGACCAATTACAAAGCTCCTCTGCTTCTTCAACAATCTTCTTCTTCAAATAACAAAAATGAAAAATACAAGAAAATTCGGGAAGAAGAAAAGATCTAAAGAAAACCCTAAGCTTCAGCCCTGAGATCCCCATCCTCTATTGCTCTACAGGGGTATTTATAGGAGATTTAAGACTTAGAGTCCCAGTACAACTCTCCCACGAAACCGCGTTGCCAGCTTAATCTAAAAGGCCAGCCGCGTTTCCGCGGCAATAGCGTGGCCGATGGCCACGCGCTTTCTCGCATGGCCTCCTCTGGTCCATCCATCTGGGCGCCTCCTTCTGGATTCTGCATTCGGACCCTCTAACTTGAGAACTCGGATAACTTGGGAAGCAAGTTATCAAAAATTCAAATTGAAAGGATTTGTTCCCTTTATCTTTATCTTTGTATTGCAAGCAACTAGGTTTAAGTAGAAGTTCATCTCTGTTTTAGGATGAGGATCCATCTTATCCTTTTCCTCCTCCACTTTGGCAATTAGGAATTCTATTTTATCCTTCCTTTTCCTCCCCTAGATTTTAAATTAATAATTAAAATCCAAGTTTAGATTAGGTTAGATAAAATAGAAGCCTCTAAATTTCTAAAATAAATTATGCATGTGGGCTTGTGGGATTTTTGGGCTTTTGGGCTTCACTTGTGCTTTATTTCTTTATTCTTTAATTACTCAAAACCTGCACAACATTAAACAATAAAATATTAGTAGCAGTGCTTAATAAAAGAATAAATAGGGAAATATGATGGTAAATGTGATGACAAATTTACACTTTTGACTACCTATCACACTCCCACACTTATCTTTTTGCTCGTCCTCGAGTAAAAATAAAAAGAAAAAGGAAAAGAAAAGAAAACCTAAGCTATCCTAACTCACTTTCGTCGGAATCACGGTTGCACTTAGCATGTGCAACAAGCCGTTAAGCCTATAGGTTACCCCTAGAGGACGAGTATTATTGTCTCGTGAGAGTTTTCAGTGGATTACACCTACAAAATCCATAAAAGAAAAAGAAAATATTAGTAATTAATTTTTTTTATTTTGAAAAAGGAGAGAAATATTTAAAATATATTTGAAGAAACTAAGTAATCTATAAGTTTTAGGATTATCATTTTTATTCATTCTTAAACTTAGTCTTTATACAATAATTCGTTATCAATTTTAGGTAAGGATTAAAATTGAATTTTATATAGTCTCTTTTGTTATCCTAAGTCATATGCATCCTTGTGAATGTGAATCTTTACTAGGGATTCTTTAACTTGGAGTCCCATGCCTTTTATTATTTATATATATATATATATTTATTTATTTATTTTTTTAATATGATAACTCATCTAATTTTCTTTTGTATAAATATCAAGACTTCTTGAGTCTCTCATACCTAACTAATCGACTATTAGATGTTTTAGTACATAGATAATATTTCTTGATTTTCTTAGGCTTTCTAATTCACCATGTAACAAGCTTAAGGTCGGTTGCTCCCAAACCGGTCGGTTTTAGGGCACCGAGTGAGAAAACACCCCACGGACTTAAGGACTCGAGTGAATTAGGCCATAAAACTAAAGACTTTATTTATAAAATCACCTTTAGGCTGAATACTTATGCTTCTTGAGGCACATGTGTCAAGCTTAATTAGTGAACTTTTTTTTATATTATTTTTTATATGGCATAAGAGTCTTTGTCTTAGAATCCTAGATGTGAAAGTGTATTAGGTATGCACATTTCATTAAAGTAAAAATTAAGACTAATTAATTATTCAATTTTTCCTCCTATACCAAAAAATCCAACAATTTATTCTATTTTGGCCAAGTTTTTGAAAATCCTAATCATGATTTTTCTAATTCTTAAGATTAACTTGGATTTCTTTCAAAGATAAGTCAAAACATTTTCTCCTTTTTCAACTATAGTTTATTAATAATAATTTTTTTATTATTTTATTATATATTATTATTTTTTTGTTAAGTTAATAACCTAAGGTTAGTGAGTTATGTTAGCAACAACCTATAGTTAGTCAATAATCAATGTTAAAATAAATATATTTTTTTATTATTATTTTATTATTTTGAAATAAAGGTTAGTACCCTCCCCCACACTTATCTCATGCATTGTCCCCAATGTATGCATGTATGTATAAATGCATGAAATGAACTGACAGAGAGGTAGAGTTACCGATACATTGGGTCTAAAAGACCCATGGCTGTGTCTGCTTCCGGCACTGATTCCAAAAATGGTTTCAGACGTTGACTATTTACCCTGAATTCATTTCCATTCTTAGGGTCGTATATCTCTATGGATCCATGTGAAAACACAGTCTTAACAACGAAATGCCCTGTCCATCTTGATTTTAACTTTCCGAGAAAGATGTGAAGTCTAGAGATATAGAGTAAGACTTTTTGTCCTTGGACAAAAGTTGTTCTCATGATGAACTTATCATGAAAAACCTTAACCCTATCTTTCATAATCTTCGTATTTTCATACGCCTCGTTCCTTAACTCCTCAAGTTCAGAAATTTGCAATTTCTGAAGGGCACCGGCCTTATCTAGATCAAAATTCAGCTGCTTAATTGCCTTTAAGGCTCGGTGCTCTAACTCAACAGGAAGGTGCCAAGCCTTTTCAAAAACTAATCTATAGGAGATATTCCTAGAATCGTTTTAAAGGGGGTCCTATATGCCCATAAGGCATCCACCAATTTGGTGGATCAGTCCTTCCTGTTTTGATTCACAGTTTTCTCGAAGATAAGCTTTCTTGCCTAATTGAGACTTCTACCTGCCCACTGGTTTGAGGATGGTAAGGTGTAGATAACTTGTGTGTTTCGCATAAGAGATTCAAAAGTTCTATTGCAAAAATGTGTACCATTATCACTAATTATGGCACGAGGGGTTCTAAAGCGTGAAAAAATATTTTCTTTCAAGAACTTGACAACAACTTTGTTGCCATTTGTCTTGCAAGGGATGACTTCAACCTATTTGGATACGTAATCTACAGCCAACAAGATGTATTGGTACCCAAATGAATTAGGGAAGAAACCAATAAAATCAATGCCCCAACATCGAAGAGTTCTATATCTATAATTGGGTTTAGGGGCATCATATTACGTTTATAAATCCTTCCAATCATTTGGCATCTTGTGCAAGTTTTAAAAAGTTAAATGCGTCTTTAAACAAAGTGGGCCAATAGAAGCCACTCTGTAGTACCTTTTCGGCTATTTTACGGGGACCAAGTGTCCACCGCAAGCAAATTCGTGACAAAAGGCTAGAACGCTTCTAGTTTCCTCTTCGGGAACACATCTCCTAATTATTTGGTCGCTACAATATTTAAAGAGGTAAGGGTCCTCCCACATGAAAACCGGACTTGAGACAAGAACCAGTATCTATCCTGTTTTGACCGACTATATGGTGTTTGGTTTGTGACTAAGTAATTAACTATATCGAAAAACCATGGTTCTGTGGAGATGGCTAAAAGTTGTTCGTCGGAGAAATTATCGTTGATGAGTAGTTCATCAAAAGGAGCATTTGGCACACGAGAGAGATGGTCTGCGACTACATTTTTGACACCCTTTTTATCTCGAATTTTGTGATCAAATTCTTGGAGGAGGAGGATCCAACGAATGAGTCGGGCCTTCACATCCTTTTTGAGCATTAGGTATCGAAGTGCAGAATGGTTAGTGAATATCGTAATTATGGTCCCAAGAAGGTATGGGCAGAATTTCTCCAAAGCGAACACTACGGCCAAGATTCTTTCTCGGTTGTAGTATAGTTCATTTGAGCATCATTGAGTGTCCTACTTGAATAATAGATTATGTGTTGCTTGTTATCTTTGCGTTATCCAAAGACAGTGCCTATAGCAAAATTGGAGGCATCACACATGATCTCAAAGGGTTTGGACTAGTCCGGAGGTGAGATGATCGGTGCAGAGATAAGTTCAAATTTTAGCTTCTCCCATACGCTACTACACTTGTCATCAAAGATGAAGGGCACGTCTTTGGCTAAAAGGTTTATAAGGGTCTAGTAATTTTGCTAAAATCCCTAATGAACCTACGGTAAAACCCGGCGTATACTAAAAAGAACGAATGTCTTTCACGCATCATGGAATTGGGAGTTTGGCTATGATATCCACCTCAGCCTTATCCACTTTGACCTCTTTCCTAGATGTCTCATGACCTAGGACAATCCATTCTGCACCTTAAAGTAGCACTTTTCCCATTAGGGTCAAGTTCTTTTCGGTGCACCTTTTTAGCACTAGCTTTAAGTGATGTAGACATTGTCAAATGAATTTCCATAGACGAAGAAGTCATCCATGAAGATCTCTAAGAAGCGCTCGACCATGTCAGAGAAAAGGCTTAACATGCAACATTGGAATGTTACAGGGGCATTGCATAGGCCGAAAGGCATTCAGCTATAGACAAATGTCCCAAATGGACATGTGAACGTTGTCCTTTCTTTGTCCTATGAGGCTATTGGGATTTAGGTATACCCTGAGTAACCGTCCAAGAAACAGTAATACTCATGGCCCGCTAATTGTTCCAGCATTTGGTCGATAAATGGGAGGGGAAATGGTCTTTTCTCGTAGCGGCGTTTTAACTTGCGATAGTTCATGCATACTCGAACCTTGGAAGGTATTCGTGTTTGCACTAACTCTTGCTTATCGTTTTCCACCACAGTAAAACTGGACTTTTTAGGAACCACATGTACTGGGCTTACCCATTGGCTATCGGAAATGGGATAAATGATCCTATTATCCAACAGTTTCATTATTTCGCCCTGTACCTCTTGCATGAGCGGGTTTAGCCTACGCTGTGAGTCCCTCTTTGGTTTAACCCCTTCATTTAGATGGATTCTATGCTAGACTATTTTAGGGCTTACTCCCTTGATATCGGCCATAGTCCAACCAATGGCTTCTATATGTCTCCTAAGGGTTGCCAATAGGTTTTCCTCTTGCCTATTAGTCAAATTGGATGCAACTATGACTGGTAACATCTCTTGTTCACCAAGGTAGGCGTACTTAAGATGTTTAGGCAAGGTCTTTAACTCCAAGAAAGGAGGTGGCTCGATGGGTGGAGGTGTTAAGCTTAAATTCTCCATCTCTATAGAACTTGGACTTGCAGCCCACTCAATCTCATCAAGGTTGAGATCACTAGATTCTAACTCTTCATCATTCTTTGATTCTAGTGTGATATCCTCTTTGTGCTCACTAGTCATATTTTCAATGAAGTTGACTTCAAAGGGTTGGTCGTTTATGTCGTAGGGGTGTTTACCTAAGTTGAAAATATTGACTTCCTTGGTCATATCTCCAAAAGTCAATCTCATGGATCCGTTTCTACTATTTATGATTGTGTTAGCAGTTGCTAGGAATGGACGTCCTAAGATGATGGGAGTTTGCGACCTAGGATTAGACACAGGTTGTGTCTCTAAAACAATAAAATCTACAGGGTAAATGAATTCTCCTACACGTGTAAGGACATCGTTGATCTCTCCCTTTAGAACTTTAATTGATCGTGATTGAGGTTCTACCTGCACACAAAATACAGAATTTCAGAACTAAGAATGAAAAGTGCAAGTTACTCAATTCTACCGCAACAGTAAGTGGCTATGCGGGTCGTGATCCACAAGGAGGGACTAGCGATGGAAGCTTTTTTAGTAAGTCTTCTTTAGAGATACAAAGTATGGTTAAAGTTTCTTCTTTAGTTTTTTAAAAGAAAAAGGAAAAATTAAGTTAAAGTTAAATTAGGAAGAAGATAGTAGATTAAGAAGATGGAGAAATTAGAAATGATATGTACAAAGAAATAGAAAAGAAGTGATAAGAGAAGTGATAGATTGTGGTGTTCTAAACTAAAAAATTAGAAGAAAAGAATCTAAAAGTTACTTACCTCTTTTGGCCAAATTCTTACCTTGAAGCTTTTGCAGTGATGTTACCATGAAGTGAGGCGATCAACGTATAGCCCATAAGAGTTGATTCTAGTCTCCTCCATATTTTATCATCAAGACGTTGTAAGTATGAAGTAATACAGAATGAAATTAAAAATTCATTGTCATGAGCTATCGGTGGCACTCGCAAAGGCAAGGCTCTTTTGATGCTTTAAGACTCACTTGGATAGCAATTTGGTACCAAAAGAAGAAAAGTAGAGAAGAAGAAGTAGAACAAAAACAAAGTACATACAAAAGGAAAACTACAGATTGATTTTATAACAAAAGGAGAAAAGAAGAAAATCTTACACCGGTGTCACCCTCAGCACAAACTTCGTTCTCATTTTCCTATGAAACTCTGATCTCCTCTGATTTACATAAATTAAAACTGAAAACTATATGAAAAGAAAAAAAAAACCTACACTACAAAGAATGGAAAAGTGGACTAAATTCTATCTCTGCATAGTCGTCCCTTTGCCTTTGAGATTGCAAGTATTTACAGAAGAAATACAGAGGTTAGAGGAGTATGAAGATAGAAAAAGCTGGCTATTTCTGAATTTGAATCCTTCCTTATCTCCAAACTTGATTTGATGTGGATATTCAGTTCTGATCTGCAATTTATTGGCGTGTTGATTGCTGAATATCACATATCAAATGACAAAATTAGAAGTAGTGATCAACATAAGAGTTGTAGCCCTGTAAGTCTGCTTTCTAGATAATCTTAAATCATCATATTTGAGATTTGGTAACGAAAGGTATGATTCAAATACTAAAATGTATCCAGTCAAACTTGCTTCATCTCATCCGTTGATCTTCTCTTTATCCATTTATCTCTCTGTATTTGATATTACCCTCGGTTGATCTTTAGCTAACAAAAATAGATTTATAGAAATATGAATTTATCGGTTTTCATTTGGTGTTATCTTTCTGATTTGCTCTGATCTTCAGCTAAACATTTGCCCCAATCCTTAATTTGTTCTAACTAGATCAAGGATCATTGTCAGCTAACTAAATAGATCTAGTTAAATCTGATTTTAACTGGTATTTATTTGGCTTAATCCTCTTTCTCTTTATTATTATCTTCTACAAAATAGATATTTAAGACAAGAAAATTATCAGATTTATTAAACGATAAATGTAGGAGTGTAATGAAACGAATACAAAATATATGTATGATCACACCCCCACACCAATCTTTTGCTTTTCCTCGAGCAAATCAACAAAACTAAACCAAAAATTATTAGACCACTTTCGCAGGTTACACGATTGCATTGAGCATGTGCAATAAGCCGTTAAAATATCTAGGTTTCCCCTAGAGGACGAGTTTTGTCTCGTGAGGGTTTTTAGTGGATTGCACCCACAAAATCCATAAAGAAAGAAAAAAAATGTTATAAAAAAAAATTTTAAAAACACTTTTGAAAAAAAATATTTGAAATATTATTGTAAGTTTTAAGTAATCTATAAGTTATAGGAAAACCGAATTTTTCATTCCTAAACTTAGTCTCTATTCAAATTTGTTATCAATCAAAGAAAGGAGTCAAATTGTACTTCTCATCAGTCTATTACTTTACCCATAAGTCATATGCACCTTGTACGGTGAAAATTTTGACAAGGGTTTTTTAACTCTAACTCTTATGCCTTATTTATTTATATATATTTTTTTTGGCGGTATTATTTCTTAGTTCTATTAGGCTTTCTAATCTGCCCATGTAACAAGCCTTTAATCGATGACTCCCAAACCAAACGGTCTTAGGGCACCGGGTGAGAAAACAGCCCATGGACTTAAGAACTCGAGCAAATAAGCAACAAAACTAAGGATTTTTTTTATATGAATCACATTTAGGCGTGAATACTTATGCTTTATTAGGCACAAATACCCAGCTTAATCAGAGGATTTTTATATATATTTTTTTTCTCAAACTTATCTAATCATCTTTCGCATAAATACTAAGGCTTGCTTAGGCCAAAGCACTAGCGAATCAATAATTAGATTTGTTTATCTTTTATATTTTTTTTCTATGTTTTTATTTTTATTTATTTATTTTTTTAGGCATAAGAATCTTTGTTTTTGAACCTTGAGTGTGTAAGTGTATGAAGTGTGTATATTTCATCAAGGTAAGGATCACGACTAAATTATTTGACAAATTATCTTCCTACCCCTAAAAATAAAACAAATAATCTTATTTTGACCAAGTATAAGAAATCCTATTTTGATTTTCCTATTCATAAAATTGACTTAGTTTCTTACAAAAATATGTCAAAATTTTGTTTATATTTTCAAAAGTTTTTTTAAAAGTGAAGAATGCTAAAAAAAAATTTATTTTTTTTAATAAAAGAAAAACCTAAGTTATGTTAGAACCCTCCGCCATACCTATCTCATGCATTGTCCTCAATGTATGAATTAATGCATGGATGCATGAAAAAGAAGAAAGGGAAGGAAAATACTACCTTAAGGTGTGGTCCGGTGGTGGTCTGATTGGTCCATGAAATGCAGCCCAATCGACTTTTCGTGGAGTTTGGAGGAACCCACCAGAAATCTCTCTTATATAACCCACTAAAATGATTTATATATGAACGATTTTTATTAAAAATTTAACCCCATCTAATTTCCAAATTCCGTAATCAATTTCGGAGTCAATTTTGTCAGCCGCCTTGTCCCAAAATGGAGTGTGAAAAGATAGAATGATTGACTTGGACTTAGGAAGTACGGGAACTAATACCGACTCAGGAAAGTGACTTAAGTCAAGTAAAGGTTCAGGAGTCGAGATTGGTTCAGGAAGTGGGTCCAAATCTAGAAGTTGAAACTCAAGTCTACATTCATTTTCTCACAATAGAATATGACTTAATATTAGTGATTCAAGTTTAAGAATGACAGGTGTGAGAATCAAAACTGACTCTAAAATATTACTCAAGTCGGGTAACAAAACAGGAGTCAATATTGATTCGGGAATTTGAACTGGATCACAAATTAAGAATCTAAGTCACATTTCTCATTGAGTTCAATTTCATAAAAATGAGAACTTGCTAATTTGTCAATGGGACTTTCAAAAGTATGAAATTGGTCAAGTTCAATATGATGATTATCAAAGATGGGCGATTCAATTTCATTATGAATTGGCACAAGATCCAATGTTGACTCGGGAAAAAATTGAAATCAGGTGAAGACACCGAGTCATAATTGAATCAGGAAGTAGAATTGAATCACTAAGTTGAGGTTCATGATCATATTCATTCTCAAGTTCAATTTTAGAAAAGGGATAACTTGCCAAACTGTCAATGTCACTTTCAAAATTTGGAGTTTGAGCAACTTCAAATGATTGTGCTGAAATGGAACCTTGTTTTCCAAAAGAACATGACTCTTCGGCTCTAACAAAATGGTTAGTGACATCAGAACTGGCCAAACGGTGAGAACGTAGAGTTTAGACCATCATATCTATGTCATGATTACGAACGTTTTGAGCCTGAGTCATGGCTTCTAGCATCTTTTCGTAGTTGATTGGTTCATCGTTTTGTTGCAATTGGTTTTGAAAAGAGGAAGTGTTGTTTTGAAATTGGTGGTGAAATTGTAAGTCCATCAGATTTTGTGATTGTTGTTTGGACTCACGCATACTCATTTTCAAAATTAATGGTTTTGTATTTTGGACTGGTGGAACGGAGTATGAATCTTGGAAATATTGTGGACAAGGTGGATAAGGAGGACAAGTTGGTTGAAAATTGGACTCAGGGGAGTGAATCCCCATTGACTCTGTGAAGAGTTGAAATTAATCTGAAAATTATGGTCATAAGATTGGGGGCATGGGTTATTAGATTCTGATAAGACCAATCCAACACACTATGTTGGTTAAAGTTATGATATACCGAGTTGGTAATATCTGAAAAGAGGTTAGTGTGTAACATGGGTTACCATTAAAATTAGAAAAATTGTTATTTTATAAGCCATATCACACAAGAAATGTCAAACACAAAAAAAAACAAACAAATAAGCAAATAAATAAAAAATTTTAAACTAAGTTAGAGTAGACCTTTGCCTAGACGACTCATAACTGATTAGATTGTCCACAGGAGGTATATTGCAGACTTTGACCACAAGCTAATCAGCCTGGTCAGGCAAGATTGGTGGGAGGTATCCGTGCAAAAGCAACGGGCCTAATTAAGCCAAACCACCAGCCTTCGGGGTTTCGCCTCTCAATCCCTTTCCTTAACACTGATTTGGCAGGAGTCAAATTCTAACACCTTCCCCTTAGGATAATCTCCTAATTAAGTCCGAGATGTCCCTAGGGCCAACGTCTACTCAGTTTTAGTTAGGCTTGGGTTAGTGAGTGAGGAGATTGTTTGTGGGCTAAGGGAGGGTAATGACTTCCCCACCTCATCTTGTTTATAGGACAAGCCCTTAAGATTGATTGTGCAAGGTATGCAGGATAAAGAAAAGTAACATTCAACAAGCAAATAATCACTCAAGGATGTTTTCTAAACTATATACCATGCAAACGTACCTTTTGCTCTAGCACTCTTCAAAGTAATGTAAAATATAAACGAATTAGACACGTTCCTAAATGCAAAGTCTAAACTTTTTAGCATTTAACAAACATCATTTACTATTGAGGTTAGAAAGTAAATACAGTGAGACAAACAAGAAAATAAATAGCTACAAATATTAAACTTTGCATTACAGCTAACCTGCAAAAAATACAGGTTAGTAGTTCACTGAGATTGCCACAGGAATGTAGCAATCTGAGGGCTTCTTGGCTCTGCTTTCTTGAGCAGAGTCCAAGGCCACTTATATATCCACTGCAGCAAAAATTCCTTGTTATCAAACCTGTACACCAAGAACCAAAAAAAAAGTTAACAAAAATGTAAATCTAAAAAGAGAATAACTTACCGTCCTTCCCAGGAACGACGCAAAATTTGATTGAGGTTCTACCTGCCACAAAAAACAGAATTTCAGAACTAAGAATGAAAAGTGCAAGTTACTCAATTCTATTGCAATAGCAAGTGGTTATGCGAGTTGTGATCTACAAGGAGAGACTAGCGATGGAAGCTTTTTTAGTAAGTCTTCTTTTAAAATACAAAGTATGATTAAAGTTCTTCTTTACTTTTTTAAAAGAAAAAGGAAAAATTGAGTTAAAGTTGAATTAGGATGAGATGGTAGATTAAGAAGATGGAGAAATTAGAAATGATATGTACAAAGAAATAGAAAAGGAATGATAAACGAAGTGATAGATTGTGGTGTTCTAAACTAAGAATTAAAAGAAAAGAATCTAAAAGTTACTTATCTCCTTTGGCCAAATGCTTACCTTGAATCTTTTGCAATGATGTTACCTTGAAGTGAGGCGATCAACGTATAGCCCATAAGAGTTGATTCCAGTCTCCTTCACATTATATCATAAAGATGTTGCAAGTATGAACTGATACAAAATGAAATTAAAAATCCATCATCATGAGCTATCAGTGGCACTCGCAAAGGCAAGGATCTTTCGATGCTTTCAGACTCACTTGGATAGCAATTTGGTAACAAGAAGAAAAGTAGAGAAGAAGAAGTAAAACAAAAATAAAGTACATACAAAAGGAAAACTACAGATTCGATTTTATAACAATAAGAGAAAAGAAGAAAATCTTACATCGGTGTCACCCTCAACACAAGTTTCGTTCTCATTCTCCTATGAAACTCTGATTTACATAAATTAAAATTGAAAATTACATGAAAAGAAAAATAAAAACCTACACTATAAAGAATGAAAAGGTGGACTAAATTCTATCTCTGCATGGTTGTCCCTTTGCCTTTGAGATTGCAGGTATTTATAGAAGAAATGCTGAGGTTAGAGGAGCATGAAGATAGGGAAAGCTGGTTATTTTTGAATTTGAATCCTCCCTTATCTCCAAACTTGATTTGATGTGGATATTCAATTCTGATCTGTAGTTTGTTGGCATGTTGATTGCGGAATATTACTTATTAAATGATAGAATTAGAAATAGTGATCAACATAAGAGTTGTAGCCCTGTAAGTCTGCTTTCTAGATCATGTTGAATCATTGGATTTGAGATTTGATAGCAAAAGTTATAATTCAAATACTAAAATATATATAGTCAGAATCTGGGTCAAACTTACTTCATCACATCCGTTGATCTTCTCTCTATCCATTTATCTCTATGTATTTGATATTATCCTCGGTTGATCTTTAACTAACCAAAATGGATTTAAAGAAATCTGAATTTTACCTGTTTTCATTTGATGTTATCTTTCTTATTTGCTCTGATCTTCAGTTGAACATTTGCCCCAATCTTTGATTTGTTCTAACTAGATCTTTGATCATCCTCAGCTAACCAAATACATCCAGTTAAATCTGATTTTAACTGGTATTTATTTGGTTTAATTCTCTTTCTCTTTATTATTATATTCTGCAAAATAGATATTTAAGACAAGAAAATTAGCAGATTTATTACACGATAAATGTAAGAGTGCAATGAAAAGAATACAAAATATACGTACGATCAGATCGATCACCTAATTAGATTGTAAATTGAGTTGGGTTGAGTTTGCTTAAGCAAAGTTGTTGATATACGGAGAAGGGAAGTAAATTAATGCTTGCTCCTAAATCGAGGAGTGCTCTACTAATGTCAGCTTGACCTATTGTGCACGAAATAGTGGGACAATCAGGGTCTTTGTACTTGACTAGGATCTAGTTGGACAATAGCTCACTAATGTTAGTGGCTAGAAAAACCTTCTTAGGCACATTTGTCTTTCTTTTCTTGGTGTAGATGTCCTTAAGGAATTTGGCATAACTAGGGACCTGTTGGATTGTATCAAGAAGTGGTATATTAAGCCTAACTTAATTAAATGCCTCGAGCCAGTTCTCCAAATGTGCATTATTATTACTCCTAAGCCTATTTGAAATGGGGCTATAGGTTGGTGCACTTATTTTGCTGACTTATCAACTTCAGTTTCTTTGGTGTTTTGTGGAGATGGAGTGGAACTAGATGGAATAGACAATTGAGCCGGGTCCGCTGGCATGGATACTTGATTATCAACTTATTTTTTTGATCTTAATATATGAACCAAGTTACACTGGTTTGGATCTTGAGCCTTATTGGCTTGCCTAGGATTCCTAGGGTTTGGCAATCGTGACTTGATAGAGTTCCCTTTTGTCTTTCTTGTTGATCAATTGCATCTCTATCCGAGTCAAGACTTGAGCTAGTGTGTCTTGGCTTTTAACTAGAGTGTCTACCTTTTTTTCCATAATTAGTGTGACTACCTTTCTTTCCATATTGGAGAGTCTTGTTTCCATATGTGAATTTTAGAAAGAGGGTGGAGGACTGTGGTTAGGAAAATTTTGTTGATAAGGAGATTGTTGAAAATTGTTAGAGAATTTGGGCCTTGTTTGCCTATTGATTTTTGGGCCCCATGAGAAATTTGGGTGATTTCTCCAACCGAGATTATAGGTGGATGAATATGGATTGTTAGTGGGCCTTGTGAAGGCTGCACTTATATGCTCGAGCAAAGTTTGATGAGCTATAAAGACGGGACATTCTCAAACACATGTTTCATGGCTTGATAATAAGTGCAGCCCGCCGAAGGTGTTCGGCTGACTTGGTTTACTGTGACTGGTTCTTTAGTTTCAAGAGATTCTAGTCTTCGCATCACAGCAGATAGTTTAGCTTCGGTAGCTATATTTGCTTCAATGGAATGGACACTTCTTTTAGAAGAGCTATGGTCATTAGTCCTAAATTTTTTCTGAGTTGGTTCCCATTGGATGGTCTTATCAGCCAAATCTTCATATAATAACCATCCTTCATCTTCGTTCTTTTTCAAAAATCCTCCTTGGCACATGGATTCTAATAGGGTTTTTGTTTGATATTCTAATCCATCATAAAGAGCTTGGCAAAGTCGCCATTTCTCTATCCCATGGTGAGGGCATTGGGCAAGGAGGTCCTTAAAACGTTCGAAGTACTTCCAAAAAGGGTCATTGGCTGTTTTTCTTAAACTGGAAGATGCTTTTCCTAATTTGTACAGTCTTGTGAACGGGATAGAACTTCTTTAAGAAGGCTTTGACAAATTATCCCATGATGATATGGAACCTGCTTCTAGATTGTAGAGCCATTTCTTTGCTTAGTTTTTCAAAGAGAATGTGACAAATCATAATTTATGGCATCTACTCCTAGGCTGGGTATTTCATTCATTAGACATACTTCTTCAAATTCTCTTATGAAAAAGTATGCATCCTCGGATTTAAATCTATGAAATTTGGGAAGAGTGTTTGATGTATTGTGATTTTAGCTCAAATTGGTCAACACCTTTATCAGACAACTGAATGCAAGATGGAAGAGAGGTCCTAATAGGATAGAACCTATCTTGCAGTGATGGTGGTTGTGCCATGTGCGAATCAGATTTTTGTTCGGGTGGTGAACTGTTCCTAGTTAGTCTAAATATGACTGGGTCTCTCGACCAAGCTGACATGCACAGTTACAAACAAGTTCACCCAATCAATCAAGAAAGAGAAAAAATAATCAAAAAAAATCCTAATCTAGGGTAAGCATGGACCTAGATGACTTCTAACTTTAGACTGTCTTTAGGAGGTATATTGCTGACCTTAACCACAACTTAATCGGCCAGGTAGGTGGCAAGATCGGTGGGAGGTTATCCGTCAAGACATTCCTTAATTAAGTAACCACCAATATTTGGGCTTTCAGCCCTTAATCCCCTTCCTAGACATGGATTTGGTGAGAGTTAATTTTGAACAACTTCCTCCTTCAGCCAATCTCCTAATGAGTCCGAGTTAACCAAAAGCCAACGTCTAGTAATTTTTATTTAGGATTAGGGTTGTGAGTGCAACGGAGATGATTTGTGGCCAAGAAGGGTGGTAATGACGTCCCCACCTTATCTTGTTTATGGAATTTGCCCTTAAAGTTATTTAGTGCACGTGTAAAGCAATAGACAAGTATTCACTCAAAAGCAGTAAATCAGCCAAGGGTGCTTCCTAGTCTATATGCAATGCAAACGTACCTTGTCGCCAGCACTCTTCAACAGGAATTAAGAAAATTTAAATAGACATGTGCCTATGATGCAAGGGACTAATTTTTTTTAATTAGTCAACTAATAAGTTACTGTTAATTAATTAACAGTATGCAGGATGATCATAAAGAAATAATATTAAAAGCAGTAAAGAGGACTTTGTAATTGCAGCAACCTGCAAAAAATTAGCCGGTAGTGAACTACTACTGCCGCATAAACACGGCTATTGCCGCGTTTGTGCGGCAAGATAGTAGGCTCCGTTGCTCTGCCTTCTAGGGCAGAGGCACAGAGTTGCTATATGTCCTTAGCTGCAGTTATAGTTTTCTGTTCTCAGATCCTACAAATAGAAAGAAGAAAAAGAAGAATTAGATTTTGAGAATATCGTACCGTTCCATCCCCAGCAACGGTGCCAAAATTTTGATTGAAACGGAAAAATAATAAAGAAAGAGTTTAGAAAATCTTAGTCTCGTTTCAAGGTAACTGCGTAGTAAGGGCTAGACGTGTCGATCCACAGGGAAGGATGCGATGGAAGCTTTCAGAATGATCTTCTCTGTAATTGGCATGGAAAAGAAAAGAGATATTGATTGTGAGAATTAGTTTTAAGTAAAAGAATTATAGTTTACTAATCATTTACCACAACTAAAGTATTAGTCTCAATGAATGAACATCATATTGAAAGAAGAATTACCTACCCAAGGGTATCGATTGGGAATCAAGGAAGATGAATAGATGTTATAAACCCTAATTAGTTTGCACTAATAAAAATTAAACTATAGTTCATTTTAATTTCAAAGCATAGCATAAGAAAAGTTCACTTAAATTTATGCTATCAAAGTATTTAAATATGAACCATGAATGACCATTTAAAAAGTGCAACCCAAATTAGTTAAACTAAATTATGATTCACCTTTAAGAATACAAATTTTAATCCTAGGGTTCTTAATAAGCATAGATGTTAATCAGTTCATCTTAAATTAAACTAGGGTTGATCGAGAGATTAGCAAAACTATAGTTTTAATTAGTTATTCATATTTTTATTTTTATTTTCAATTTTTATTTTGAATTAGAAAAGTTGCATGAAAACGAAAAGAAGAAAACTAAATTGAATTGCAAAGAATAAAAAGAATGAAGAACCTTTTTATTGGATGTCACTGACCAATTACAAAGCTCCTCTGCATCTTCAACAATCTTCTTCTTCAAATAACAAAAACGAAAAATACAAGAAAATTCGGAAAGAAAAAGATCTAAAGAAAACCCTAAGCTTCAGCCCTGAGATCCCCCTCCCTCTGTTGCTCTGTAGGGGAATTTATAGGAGATTTAAGACTTAGAGTCCCAGTACAACTTTCCCATGTAACCGCATTGCCCGCTTATCTAAACGGCCGCGCAAACGCGGCTATAGCCACGTTTCTGCGGCAATAGCGTGGCCAATGGCCACGCGCTTTCTCGCGTGGCCTCCTCTGGTCTGTCCATCTGGGAGCCTCCTTTTGGATTCTACATTTGGACCCTCTATCTTGAGAACTCGGGATAACTTGGGAAGCAAGTTATTAAAAATCCAAATTGAAAAGATTTGTTCCGTTTATCTTTATCTTTGTATTGCAAGCAGGTTTAAGTAGAAGTCCATCTCTTTTTAGGATGAGGATTCATCTTATCCTTTTTCCTCCTCCTCTTTAGCAATTAGGAATTCTATTTATCCTTCCTTTTCCTCCCCTAGATTTTAAATTAATAATTTAAAATCTAAGTTTAGATTATGTTAGATAAGATAGAAGCCTCTAAATTACTAAAATAAATTATGCATGTGGGCTTGTGAGATTTTTGGCTTTTAGGCTTCACTTGTGCTTTATTTCTTTATTCTTTAATTACTCAAGCCCTGCACAACATTAAACAATAAAATATTAGTAGCAGTGCTTAATAAAAGAATAAATACGGAAATATAATGGTAAATATGATGACAAATATGCACTTTTGACTACCTATCAATGGGTTCATGGCACATTGACTGAAAGTGGAGCCCAAACATCTACGCACTTCTTCAAAGCTCAAGCATCATTATCAATGGAAGAAGAAGTGGAGCATGCAAGAGAAAAATAATTTCTTATCACTAGGAGGTAAAACGCTAGAAGCATGATAAGAATGAGAAGCAAATCATTTTTCAAAGAATATTTCCTAAAGAAATGCATTTCATTCTTTAGAAATCAAAACAATTTTGTTTCTTAAAAGAATCATTTTCTTTTAAAATAAAATCTAGTTTTGATTCTTCTTCAAAACATTATCAAAATCATTTTTGTTCTTTAAAAATCTCATTTTCATTTAAAACAAGATCTAGTTAGGTTTTCAAGAATCCCTTTCACTTGAAATCTCAATTTTTTCTTTAAAATCTAATTAAAGTTTTGAAAACAACATCTCATTTTTTCTTTAAATCAAAACTTTTATTTTTCAAAACTTTGTACTTCAAAATCAAGTTTTCACGAAACTCGAAAAGCTCTTCATTCAAAGCATGGGCATCCATACTACTATCATAATTATTAGAAGAGGTAGCACAATCTCTAGATAAGTGTTCGAAGTTGTCTCAAGGGAGTCAATCCCTTGGACCTGTAGCACGCTTGCTCGGACTCATCTCTAGTGGATTCCTTCTCCAAAATATTTATCATTTGTTCCTTGAGAGAGGCCAAAGTGTTCCACATTACAAAAGCGGAATCACAATGAGAAACCAAAGATAATTGATTTTTGCTAAGTGTTTATATAGTGCATGCAATACTTGTGTATTGGCCTCTAAATACTTGTCATTAAAACTTAAGATTTCTTGGCAGCGGTAAGATAGACATGCAAAATTAGGACATTGAGGTAAGCACTCATCTTAACTTTTCACATGTCAATGTTGGAAGCATCAAACATGGGTGGTGCAAGATAATCCATGAATGTAAACAATATGTGCGCAAAGCAACTAACTAGATTAGCAAAAAAGAATCACACTCCTAGGTGGTCAAACCGAATATCAGTAATGTAGGCTCTGATATCATTTGAATGTACACCTAGGAGGGGTGAATAGATGTAGTGCTAATCTAGCAAATAATGCGAAATTAAAAACTAAATGATAAACACACATTATGTGTAACCAAGAGTGAGTTTGAATTTCCCGTGAAGGGCTCTGAAACTTCTCCTCACTATTCCTTACGAGTTAAGGTGCTTCAATAGCTCTCTTAGTTGAACACAAGTATGTGCGCACAAACAATATCACGTAGTATATGTATGAGCATTAATGATAATGCAATATATATGAAAAGAGAGTTGAGAGAAAGAGAGATGCAAACGCAAACACAAGATATGTTTTGAGGTTCAAGCCATCGTTCTACGTCCTGCCTTCACATAAAAAGGTTCCCACTATCCACTTTTGGATCTTCCACAAAGGGTCCTACACCGAGGAATTACAACTTACACTGGGAGTACACAACTCGAACTCTCTCACACGCCTCTACACAAGAGGGCAGGTAAAAGTAAAGAAAAGATTAAACTTGGTGATTCCAAAGATCACAAACACAACTTTGCGATTACAAAAATCACAAACAAAAACACCTCTCATAAATAAGATACTAAGGATAGATTTATAATGAGAGCTCAAGTATGTGAATGCACAAAGTTTTTGAAAAGATAACTGTAGGCTGTCTAAAGATCACTAAAAGATAAGTCACCAAAAAGCAGAGTTTCAAGCTCCAGACGCAGGGCTAATCACAGCCCCACTGCAGCACCAAGGCGCGAGGGTCAAAACCCGCGTCTCAGCCAGCACTGCAGCGCCAAGGCGCGAGGGTTGAAACCCGCGTCTCAGCTCAGCAGCACTGCAGCACTAAGGCGCGAGGGTCGAAACCCGCGTCTCAGCTAGCACTGCAGCGCCGAGGCGCGATGGCTGAAACCCGCGTCTCGGTCAGCCAGCACTGCAGCGCCAAGGCGCGAGGGTTGAAACCCGCGTCTCAGCTCAGTAGCACTGCAGCACCAAGGCGCGAGGGTCGAAACCCGCGTCTCAGCAGCACTGCAGCACCAAGGCGCGTGAGTCGAAACCCGCGTCTCAGTTATAACTTCCCCATTATGGGGTCAATCACCACCCACATAATGAGGAAGTTAGCCCCCATTGTGGAGTGTTTTTAGGGGCACATTCACCCCTGAAACCTCTATAAATAGCCCTATCCTATGACAGATATAGAGGGATACATACAGAGACACGGACGCACATAAAAAGAGAGAGGGAGACAGAGAAGAAAGAGAGTCCAACTCTTCAGTTAACTTGCTGCGTACAAGTTAATCTTTGCCTACAATCTCTTTGAGATTTCTGGTCGACAGAGCTGTGTTACTCCGTCCACCATCCGAAGAGAAGATCCCCAGAAGTTCTCGACGTTCACCCGATCAACGGAAAACAAGATTCACTTTCCATCACCACTTGAAGACCCAGCACTAAACAAAGGGAGATTCAAGATTCAACATCTTTCCTCCCTTGTAGTCAGAGCATTAGTTTGTTGTAATCTTTCAGTTGATTCAAGAAAATTTTACACCGAATTTCTCTTCTCCATACCAACAAGAGATGGCGACTCCGCTGGGGACTACTTTCGTACCGACAAACAAGTGGTGGCGCAAGGTGATGTCCTCTACAAGGGGAAAACGGTCGAATCGCTCGTCGTAGAATTCGACCAGGCAAAGTATGAAGAGTTCCTCTCTTCTGGCTCCAAGAGCCCAAAGGTCCCCGCCTACCGCAGGGTCTCTACGGGGACTTGCCCTGAAATCCGCTCTGAGCCTCTCTCAGAGGCAGCTGCTGTGAGGGACGTTGTGGCCAATCATGCCATGCGTGACACCCGCGCAACGTCTCTCAGGTGACCCGCGTTGGTCAAGTTCTCTGTGTCCAGCCAATCCCCATCCTCCTCCTCAGCACCAGGTCGACGTTGGTTTCTCTCAACCCCCACGACGCAACTGAACCGCTGAACACCGACAGAGGAGGCGTGCGCGTCAACTGCAAGTTGGAACAACTGATCGTCCAACTGAAGCAGGACGCAAGGTTCAAGCCGGCGTCTCTGCTGCACCACATCCGTTACGCGAAATCCGCGTTTGGCAGCCCAAGCATGAAGTTCACCA